>QLOD02000013.1:41179915-41191090 GCA_003260245.2 Sideroxylon spinosum | reverse complement strand
GCATAAGACAAAGTGGGGACCCAAGGGCGCCGTTATGCCCGCGCGGTCGTTAAATTTTAAATCAGACGTAACCTTTGGTTCCTTTCATTTTTGTATCTCTTCATATATTTGAATTTTTCCTATTTTTTGAGTTTATGTGTGGATGATAACTTTATGAAGAGATTATTTTCTTCAGCTTTTATTTTTTTAGTTATTAGTATTAGTAATTTTACAGATAAAAACCTTTTGATTAGTATTTTATTTCATTAGTATTTCTTTTGCCATCAGAGATAAGATAAGGTCACATTCCATATCAATAAAACGATTATTACAAGCGTTACAAAAAAAAAAAAAAAAAAATATCCATGTATAACTCAAAGTTATGAGTTTCACACCTAATTTCATTAACTATAACCTATAACTATATAAATTGATATGTTTTTTCTTATGCCCAAAATACATAAAAAGGAAAATTATCGGGGGAATTAAAAATGAGAAAAAATTAACGAAGGTAAAAAAATATAATTTACATTTAATATTTTAACTCTAGCTGTGGTCACATAGAGTGAGATAAAATTACAACTTCATCGTCTTTTTTTTATTTTTATTTTTTTCTCTCAAAATTTAAAGTAAACCTCAATTAGTTGTAAATGTAGAGTTAATTTAAACTTGTTTTCAAAAAATATGTCTGATTTAAATTTAATTTTGAAAAGACATATTTAGAAGTCCCATTTATAAAATCTGCCTTCAAACTTCAAGAGGGATTTGGAAATTGAAGGCCAGTTTTCCAAACACGACTTTTGCAATATTGCGACTGAAGTTGATGTGTTTCAGAAAATCATCTTCCGGCTTGAAAATGTAATTACCAAATTCGTATCAATAAATTTCTTAAATTCGTTTAGTTTTTTTCTTTTTTTCTTTTTTTTTCTCTACTTTATTTTTTTTAAATTAATCAAAATTATCTAGTTATATTTTGGACTTTCTTTAAATCAGAAGGTTAAATATATATATATATATATATATGTATACATAAAAAGAAAAAAAAAACTAAAAGATTAGTTTAAAAAGAAAAAAACATCTAACTTCGACAAGAAAGCCTAGCTAAAGTAATCTACTTATGACTTAGGTCAAACTCACAATCAGGAGTTTGAGAAACTTTAACTTTACCAATTATACAGAGAGTAAAGTTCTCCCATGCACACCCCCCGGGGGGCCCCCAAAAACATAGCTATTAAAGGTCTTCTTCTTCATTTAAGCTTTTTTTATGTTTGCATTTCAATTTTTTTCTTCATAATAGCTATGTTGGTGGGTATTTTAGTTTTATTAAAAAAATTAAATTAATTCAAAATCAGGATATTTTGATTTTATTAAAAAATTAAAGTTCACTGAAATTTTTTTTTTATATAAAAGGAGAATTAATTCAAGTATTTTTTATGAAATAAAATTCGTCCCCCATTACACTATTAATTTTGTGCATAATTAAAGAAATACAACATAATAAATTTTACAAAAAATAAATTTAATAATAATTAGATTTTTTTTTTTCAGTGACAAAGGACATACTTATTAAATCTCAAATTCTATTAAAAGAACCAATTAAATTATTAAACTTTGAAAAATATATTCATCAGTTTAATGTCTATTAATAATTTTATCTCTTTCAAAAAAAAATAGTAATATTGTTTTTTCTCTACTCTTAATTCTAATTTAATTCGTTATTTTTTTCTCGTTATTCTTTTTTTAGATATTTATTGTTTGGTGCCCCTCTATTTAAAATCTTAGATCCGTTCCCTGATCGTGTAGAGGGTATTTGATGTGTATGATACCAAAATATAAATTTGATTTTTTTTTCTTTCTTTTTTTTTTTTGTACCTTTAGAGTTTCAAGTATCCCCTTTAATTTGTGTGTGTGTGTGTGTGTGTGTGTGTGTTTGTGTTCTCCGTGTTAATGATAACCTTATTTGGAGATTATTGTTTTGGCCTCAGTTTTTTTGGTTGTCAGTAGGTAATGCTACTAATGAATTGTTAGTCATTGGGATTTTTAATGTGGTACGCCCACATTTTATGTGAAACATTATTCTGTTATAAAATTTTTAAATGTAAAAAAAATATATATATAAAAATAAAAATTGTAGGTCCATTTGTACTCCACAGATAAATTCTTGCATATATTCTACTATATTTTTATTACTAAATAAAATTACACAATTAATTAACCTAATTTTTTTAATAAGATATTTTACATAATTTTAATATCGTAAACACTCTTCTGTAAAAATCTAATTCATATCAACTTGAAAAGATAAAATGGATTACAAAAAGTTATTTATGGATTATAAAATACCTTTATAAATGAAAAACTAAAAATAAATAAAATAGTCCCCACCAATAACGTATAAGCCTCATAAAGTTATTTATGGATTATAAAATACCTTTATAAATGAAAAACTAAAAATAAATAAACTAGTCCCCACCAATAACGTATAAGCCTCATATATGGCATAAAGACTTTTAACTGTTCGATTTTGATACATGAAAAATTTAGATACCGACTTGCATCGAAAAAGTTGGTTGACAACTCGATTTTAATTTGTGGGAAGCGTAGAATATGTATTTTATTGGAGAATATTTTGTTTTTATCCTCTTAGTTTGAAATATATTTAATTTTATTATCTTCATTTTTAAAGATACTTTAAATTACCTTTAGTTTTATTTTTGTCATGTCTTTATAAATATTATGAATGGTACTTTAAGCTTATCATTTTTATTCTATTTTATGCATTTTAAAATTTAATTTATTTTTATTTTATTTTTTTTTTAAAAAATATATATATATATATATAAAATAACTCATTCGGTACAATCAAAAAGTATTTACACAATTATTTTAAATATACACAATAAACTATGGTAAATTAAATATCTCTTACTTTTAATTTTATTTGAATTTTTTATTTCTATTTTTTATGATCACCCATTATATGTAATTCTTTTCATTCTAGCAAAATATTTTTTATTTTTGTTTTAATTATTGAAATTCACACTAAATAGAAGCTTTCTGCTCATTCAGTTTTGTTTGTTTATCAATTTAAATTAAAATAATATTAAAATAATATTTTAAAATAGTTTTCACAATAATTAATTAATTTTATTTTTACTAATAAGTAAATTTTAAAAATTAACATCAATATGCTATATTACGAATCAAATTATTATTATCTAATATACCAATTATTTAAGCACCATTGAAAAAATATTATTGAAATCATTATACTTCTATATAACTAATAAATGACTACTAGCAACATTCGTGATTTTTTAATTAATAAATTTTTATAGTAACAAAAATTTAACTTCTCCAATTCAATTTTAAATTATTTAAATATCATTTACAATTTTTAACAAATAAATATAAAATAAGTTTTTTTTTTTTTTTTTTTTTTTACCGTATGATAGACGTATTTGCAATTCATTTGTATATTCCACTTTAATTTATCAAGTAGATATAAATTGAATTTTTGTAAAATAATATTTATCAAATTAAAATTATATAAAATATCTTATTAAAAGAATAAGATAATTATGTAATTTCATTTATTAAAAAAATAAAATAAAATGTAAGAATATATTTATTGAGTGCAAATATGCTCATGCAAATAAATATTATATTACTTCACTTAGATGTAGGGGTAGGAATATTGATATTCCTTCAAAAGTTTCCCCATTCCTTACAATTTGATTGCTTTACAAAATTATAAAAGAAGACAATTAATACAAAATCCCTCAAATGTCATAATTACTCCTCATTTTTATTTATTATTATAAAACTAACATCTTTCATTTTTCACTTTTTTTAACTAAACCTTTCACGGTATCATGTGTATTTTCACCAATATATATCTCTTTGGTTCATTAAAACTTAAACGAAACACTAAGAAAGAGAATTTTGTTGAAACAAAGCTGCTTTAAAAGTGATTAATTTTTTTAACAAGTAATATGGAACAAATATCATATTATTATGAATCATCAAATCCCTCAAATAATAGAGCAACTATTAAATTTTTCTAATTTTCTTCTTTCATATGATTAATTTCTTGGCAGAGCAATATAGAGCAAATTGCATATAATATTTCTTTATCTTTTTATTTTTGTTGTTGTAGAGGTTATTAATTATTAGAGTTTTTTTTCCTATTAAGCATTTTTTTATAGTACCTATTTGTAGTGGTTTTTTTTTTTTTTTTTTTCCTTGGTAATTTATAAAGGGTTTTGTTAAAACTTTGTTAGTGTTTTGGAAAGTGCTATTTTTTTTATTTAACTGTTACTAGTTTTTTTGTATAAATGTTAGAATTTGAATTTGAATTTGAATTTGGTTTACCTTTATTTTTGTTATTTTCATTAGTATAGGAATTGAACAACGGTTATGATATCTTGTTTTGTATCAATTAAAAATAATAATTATTTATTTTCTTATTTGATTTTTGATAAAATAGACTTAAAAGATATATTTAAAAAGCTAATTTAAAAAAAAACTATTAAAAAAAACTCTATCACAGAACTTTATAAAATTATAATTGACAGTAGATTTTTAATTTAACATAAAAATTAATAAGAAAATGGAGAATGTTATAGAAAATTAAAAAAGGGGATGTGAATTTTGTAATAATAAATAAAAAAAGTAATTATGGTATTTAATGTATTTTGTATTAATCGGCCTCTACTATAAGGTTAGTTTTGTAATTTTATAGAGGTAAAAAAATTGACAAAGAATGGGTGAAATTTTTGGAGGAGTGCCAATATTTCCACGTTAGATATACGTTGACAGATATATGTTGATCAAGAGACAAAAATAAATAAATAAATTTATGGAGAAATGGTGCCTAGTACTGCCCTACACATTAATGTTTTGGGGTGACTTTTATGGACACGCCATTGATCAAAGAGCAATGCAGCTGATAGATTGGCTAACTATTCGGTGGAAAGAAGATTGATCCTCAGTTGTTTTATATGTTAGATCCCAAAATAATAATAATAATAATAATAATAATAATAATAATAAGAAGAAGAAGAAGAAGAAGGGTGGTGATAAGGACAAAGCAGCATTTGTTAATATCAGAGCATAATAAATTTTCTTTTTATTTGTTGATAAAATTACCCCTATTTATTATTTAAAATAACTCTGTTTCTCTAGGTTATTAATTGACTATCTTTCTCATTAATTGCTCTTTTTGAATCTCTTTCATTATTTTGTTATCTAGATTTTAATGTAGAGTTCAATTAATATTTTTTGAATTGTAACCAAATTATCCTCATCTATTATTTTGGGTTCTAAGAGACTGTAATGGGTCAATGAGATATAATTTCAATCAACAAAACTAATTTCAAAATAAAAATAAAAATTAAACAAAATTTGATTAGAATACAATTAATGAAAAATATGAAAAGACAAATCACATTAAAATATAATTAAATCTTAACCACTAATTTATTTTATCCCTAACCCTTATTTAACTCAACCTAAGTTCTCTATTTCTCTTAAATTTCTCTCCCTCATCCTATCTATTCATTTCTATTTCTTTTTTCCTTTTTAAAAGTTTCCTCTTTATTCCTCTTCGAAAAACATCTCTATTAAAAATATAGTTAAGTAATAAATTTTTTGTTTAAAATTAAAAATTATTAATGTGCCATTAAATTCTCAAAATATTTTTTATTTGAAAAACATATCTCTTCAAAGTATAACTAAATAATAAAATTTTATTTTAAAAGTAATCACTATTAATATCCCATTAAACTATAAAAATACTAACCTTGAAAAATATCTTTTTTTTTAAATATAATTAAATAATAAATTTATAATTTTAATCATAAAAATTATTTACGTGTCTTTGAATATAAAAATATGACTATTTATTTATAAAATCATATCTAATATATTCGAAATTTCTTATTGGTATGAACTCTTTTTTTTTTTAGATTAATAAATTCCAATACAATGGTATAAAAACAAAAAATTTATACTAAAAATTTAGACCCGTATTTGATTATTACTATATTAATTTTAAATAAAAAATAGTAAAACATCTTTTAAAAAGGTTTTATGAAAATTTGTTAAAAATTAATATTTATCTTAAAAATCACAAAACCCCTTCTCTAGAGGAAAATTTATATTCTTTATTTTTTATCAATAAAAATTTTTAATACATTTTTTCCTATAAAAAATAAATGAATTTTCATTTCAAATATTTTTAAAACAAACTAAATCCCAAAGTTCCCATAATATATATAAAAAAGATAATATTAATAATAAATTTTAATAAAAAAAGTTTTAATAATTTTATTTAAAATTAATATGGTCATAATTTTTTTAATAGTATAAGTTTTTCTTTTATAATGTTGCATTAAAATTTCATTAATCTTAAAAAAGAAATAATTCATACCAATAAGAAATCATCAAATATATTAGATAAAATTTTATAAATAAAGTCATATTTTTATAATTCGATGACATGTTAATAATTTTTATATTTAAATCAAGAAATTTACTATTTAACTATATTTTGAATATATATGTTTTTCAAATGGAGTATTCTTATAATTCAATATCACATTAATAATTTTTAAATTTAAACTAAAAAATTTATTATTTAACTATATTTTGAAGAGAGATATTTTTCAAATAAAATAAAAAGAATATGTTTTTAAAGAAAAAAAAAAGAGATAGAAATAAATAGTTAGGATCAGAGAGAAATTTTATGAGAAATAGAGAATCTAAGTTAAATAAAATAGTAAATGATGGTAATTTTGAATAATTAAAAAAAAACATTAGTAGAGCTCTTTAATAAAATTAATAAGAGAGATGTAGAGAAAGCGATTAATGAGGAAAAGAGAATTAATGAGAGAAAGAAATAAGTTGTTTTAAATAATAAATAAGGGCAATGTTATCAATAAATAAAAAGAACATTAATTGTGCTTTGACATTAAAAAATACTGCTCTATCATTATCGCTACCCTAATAATAATAGTGAATTTACTTACACTCTATAAATAAATTTTTACACTCTATCTTAAAATTTTTACTAAATAAAATTACACAATTATCTTATTATTTTAATAAGATATTTTGCACAATTTTAATATCATAAATATTCTTCTAAGAAATTGAATTCATATCAACTTGAAAAAGTAAAGCGAGCACAAGAATTTATTTGTGGTTTGTTAATAAGTGGTCCTATATGTAATTTCTAAAATATAGTTAAATATTAAAAACTAAATATAAATAAAATCTTTATTTTAAAAAATTAAAATTAAGTATTTAAATAATTCTAAATTAAAGTGGAGAAGATAATTTTTTATTACTATAATAATTCATTACTTAAAAATAAAAAAATAAAGTTTGCTAAAATTCCTTTTATTAGTTGTCAACAACCATTGCAATAATATTTTTCAATAGTGCTTAAATAATTGAGGTGTTAAGTAATGATGATTATCCAATATAGCATATTAATACCAATGCTTAAAATCTAAATACTATTAAAAGCAAAATGAATTAGTTATCAAAAAATTTATTTTTAATTTTTATTTTTAATTTTAATTTATAAAAAAATTAATGAACATTGAGTTTATATTTATTTTGAATTTCATTAATAAATTTTATCTTTTTCTAAAAAAAAATTGCTGCCATGTAAAGAATTACGATGAATAATCATAAAGAATATAAATAAAAATTAAAATAAAATTAAAAATAAGAGATATTTAATAATTTACCTGGTGCAAACACAATCAACATTTCTTTTTTAACATCACAAAAAGAATGAACTTGGTAAATTAATTAAATTCAAATGTAAAACGAAATCCTACAAAATTATAATTTCATAATGAGGTATAACCGTGACAGGTAGTTTATGAGATAAGTAGCTGTGTCGTGTGATCATCTAATTATAAATTCACCCATTATATAATTATTTTGTATAAATATCAATTAATTTTTTGTTAATTAAAATATATTATTTTATTAATTAATTAGCTAATAAAATTAAAATAAATACATTATTATATTTTTTGTCAATAATAAATTAATGTGAGTAAACATATAATTTTCATTTAAATTGTAAGTTACTGTTACTAACTAATACAATTTTTTATTGTTCTTTCCAAGTTCTACCAAGCGACTTAGCGGTACTTGTCAAAAGGACCTTAAAAAAAAAAATGGTGATCAAAGATTTCACTCAATTATTTTCCCGTGTCATAATCATTTTATTCCTAAAATTATTTTTGACCTAAACTTACCTCGCCGTCATTCCAAAAGATTTAGAAATATTTCTTAACAAGTTTTATATTAATTAACAAATTTTGAGTCAATTTTAATTTGAATTATAAAATAACCATTTTATTCCAGAATTAGTTTTTTTACACAGATTTTGAGCATCCCAAATAATTGACAATTGCGAAAAATTTTTTGACATTCTTTTATTAGTCAAAAAAAAAAATTATGAACGGAAAGATAGATATGTTCCCAAAAAAAAAAAGAGAGAGAGAGAAAAGAGAAAAGGAGGGAATAAATGAAAAAAGTACTAGTAGAATTGGAATGAAGAAAAAGAGAAGAGATAAAAGTTTTAAATTTAAAGTTACAATTTAAAAAAAATATTAAAACTAAGATTAATTTTATCCAAAAATTTGTAAAAATAGAAAAAAAAATGTAGAATAGCAAATATGGAAAACACCCAATATTCAATAATAATTTTATGGGAAATAGTAAATGCCTTTCTTCATTAACATTAACATCCCCTACTCCACATATTACTCTTATTTATTAAAGTTATTATAGAATGCATTTATTTCTATCCTAATTTTATTTTTTATAAAATAAAATAAATATAGTCAATATGATCAATTTAAATTTTAAATTAGAATTTAGAAAAATAATAGTTCTTAAACTTAATTAATATTTAAGTAACAAGTAGGAAACCGGCTAGGCCAACTTCCCGCTCAAGGAGGTTTTTTTTTTTTTTTTTTTTTTAAAGAGAATAATATTTAGGTTCTTTTTAATTTTTAAAATAATAAGAGTTGTTATTATGAGAGAAATAACCTAATTATTATTTAACTATTTTTGTACTTTTAATATACTTCTTAATGCATTTGAAATATATATATTTTGCAATTATATTGAATTAAAGTCAATTGTGTCTCTCGTAACAACCCATGAGTTCATTAACAGCTACTAAACTATAATTGGTTTTCTATATGCAAAAAAAAAAGTGAAGTTATAGTCATCTAAATGATATGAGAAAAAAAAATAAACTTTGAAAAAAAAAAATAATCCTTACTATTGAACAAATATAACGGTTGAAAATATCTAAATTTAAATTTTTGAGTTTCCTTACTATATATATATATATATATATATATAATTTTATTACTTGTTAACACGTCAGGAATTTATCCTTATTTAATTTTGGTCTTATCGTCTTTCTCTCCTTCCTGTTAGTATGACTAAATCATGTTGAATATTAACTGTATTTAGTAAAGATTTATGGTTATTTCTTAATTTAAATTAATTCAATTATTTATTAATGTGTTAAGAACTTATTTCTATTAATTTTGTTTTTATCTTCTTCCTTCCTTGTTGTTACGTTGACTAATTTTGCATTCATGAATGAATATTAACTTTGTTTTGTGAAGATTTGTGGTTATTTTTTGATCTAAATTAATTGTATTATTCATTGACATCTCAACAGCTTATGCCTACTTAATTTCATTCTTATCTTTATTTTCCCGCAAACTAATTTTGCATTTGTGATTGAATATTAATTTTGTTTTTTGTAGATTTGTTATTATTTTTTTATGTGAATTAATTGTATTATTTATTGACATGTCAAAAACTTATTCCTATTTAATTTCGTTCTTATCTTTCCATTCCTTTTATAATTAATATAATTAATAATTTAAAATATCCTTTAAAAGTCATTTTGTTATTAAATTTTTTCATATTTATTAACTTCGAAAGTTAATAAAAAAAATTATATCCTCGCATTAAGATTATTCTACATTGATGTAATATAAATCTTTTTTTTTATTACATGAGTCATGATAATGTCAAAACAAATTCTATTAGTGACATATGTATTGCAGTTTTTATATATTGACAATTTTAATTTTATTTAGTTATTTGAAAAACATATAATAATATTGATTATTTACCAAATTCTTGAACTTGGTTATAAATTGGTGGCATGATTTTTTGAGGTCAAAAAAAAATATCAAAACTAAGAAATCATTTTTTTTTAATTTTGTTATTGAGCTTTTTTCTATTTTATTTTGAAACAAATATCAAACATCTATTCAAATCAGGTTTCAGGAGACTGCAGTGAAAAAAATCCACTATAAAGAATACAATAGAAAAATCAGTGATTTTAATTTGATTGTATTGATCTAAGAGTTTTAATTAAATGTAGTTAAAATTAATTTAAAAATAAAATTAAAAATTAAAATATAAAATATAAAAAGCTTATTTTCATTTAAATACGATCAAATTAAGTCGTTGAACTTTTCTGAAAGAGTTTCAGGGACTGCAGTAAAAAAATTCAGGATTACGGTGATAAAGGAAGTGTTTAGATTTGGTTGTATTTAATCAAATTATGTCAATTTAATTTAATTAAATTATTTCAGAATATAAAAAATCTATAATTAATTCAGAATATAAAAAATCACATATTATTAAATTAACTAAATCTAGACCTTCCATTGAATTTTTTCGCAGTCCTGGTATCTTTCAAGTCACCTAACTTCCTATCCAATGGTTCACAACGCACCTCGATATTCCACTATTACTTGGCTTTTTCCCTCATTCATCAAGTTTGAGGAAGCTCCTTTGGCCAAAATATCGGTCAATTAATTCATGCACCACATTCCAAATTTTGCCACCCAACCCGACAAACGAATGCGTTTGGCCCTTACGTCTTCTTACCGTCTTCCCACCTATTTATAGTCCATTGTTCTTGCGTCCCCTCATTCATATCTACAGACCACCGAAAACACAATTTTCAAACACTTAATTGACAATGGCGCCTCCTAACCAGCCTCGTGTTTTCGATGCAGCTGTTCTTTCTCATGAATCAAACATCCCCTCAGAGTATGTTTGGCCCGATCACGAGAAGCCCAACGCAAATCCCCCTGTGCTTGTGATGCCACCCATTGACTTGGG
>QLOD02000013.1:41128485-41141676 GCA_003260245.2 Sideroxylon spinosum | reverse complement strand
TTTACTGGTAATTATTAGAGATAAAACTCGTACCTATATATTTTAGTGACAGTCAATCTAGGGGAGTATTTATTAATTTCATCTCCAAAAAAGCTCTGACAAAAATCTAATTTTGAGTTCTTACAATCTGATTCATCACTTAAACCCGTTTCAAAAAGAATAAATATATATATATATATCGACCTAAATAATGAAAACGACCATGTGACTTATGTGAACCGATCATTAGTGATTTATTTAAGGATCAGTTTGAAAAGAAAAAAAGTTAATTTTTTTTTTTTGGTAATTGGTTACTAACTAGTTTTAAAAAAGTTAGTTTTTTAATAACTAGTTTTTTAATTTTTTATTCATTTGATGTTTTTGTCCTTCAAGATTTAAAAGAATAATAAAAGATAAAAAAATAAATTTGATATTAAAAAAAAAATACCAAAAGGCTAATTAATTGGTAATTCAACTACCAACAAATGATGCCAAATGAACCCAAATTAATCGGCTCAAATATACTTATAAATTAAATTTATTACTTAATTCCTTTTTTAAATAAAAATTGTTATTAGTGTGAAATACTAGTAAAAATCTTTCTCAATTCTCATCTTTGTAACTTAAAATTGACGAACTTTAGAATTTTAGTTAATTTTTTATTATTTTAACATTTAATTTTACTCATGTATAGTATTTAATATATTTATAATACCATGGTTCAGTTGCAACTGAGGCAATTATTGAACCACTTATCCATGATCGGGTCATTTTTTAACGCAAACACCGCTGGCATCTTTGTTAGTTCAATACTCAACTCTAATGGGAAATCATTTTACCACCTACCCACAAAGAAAAAAAGAAAAAGGAAGAAGAACGAAAAAAAAAATAATAATAATAACGTAAGTAAAATGAATCTGGAGTAACACGGTTAAAGTATGAGTTAAGCCTCTCTTAATAATAATAATAATAGATAGACAGCAAGTGGGTTAGCCAGTGATTGAACTTCAACCCCCAGCGCAAAGGTCCGGATTCATGTCCGTACTTCCCTCATCCTCCCTCCTCCTGCGGGCGGGCAGGCGGCGCCCCTTTCTTTCCGCCCAGCCGGGGGTTCTTTTTGGGGGGGGGGGGGTTAAAGTATAAGAAACAACTCATAAAAAAAAAGATAGTTACAATAAGGCCAATGATAATAATATGTACATTTTTTTTTTAATCAAAGAACATCAATTTTCCACCCCTAACATTTACTAGGTGATCATCAAGGACGTTGAATTGTTTCTTCATGCACAAGAAGGTATAATGACTGGCAATACATTGTCTAGTGGAGGAGAAACCAGTACCAACCATACATCCATTTAAATTAAGTCAAAATTGCAAAATAAACATAGACACAACAAAACCAAAGCACCAAGAAACGACGAGGAAGAATTTACAAAAACTTACTCGATAGTAAAAAACTATAAATACCCAACACCACAAATACAGCCACCCCTTTGCTGAAACAAAGAGCAAATCAATTAGGAATGTACGGCTCGAAGAGCCTAACACAAGGATTGGGATCGTACTGCATTATTTCCGCAGCTCGTTCGAACTCCTCCCTCAGAGCCCTTATACTAAACTTGTCCACCACTCGACCCAGGTCGTGAGAAATCTCAAAAGGGTCTTCTATGCATATCAAATGCCGATCGTTTCCAATCCTCCTAGTCCAGTCTTTGGCTTGCTTGCTGTAAATATGAAACAACTGAGGTGGTCAAAAAAAAGCAGGTGGGTTCAAAGTAACGCTTTAAATTTCTATTTCAAGCAATTTGACAACTTCTAAATCCTGCCACCAGTTTAGCTGTGAAAAGGGCCCTAAAATTATTCAAAAGTCGAAAACTTTAAACCGTGATTCATAGTCTACTAGCTTATGCTGATGCATTAGATTGATACATGCAGATTTTCAGAGGAACTGAGGCAATAATGCCAATAAGGAAATAATGTTAAAAAGAGGCTCAAAATGGATGAACCGGAACGCCCATAAAACTGGGAGAACTACTAAAACAAAACCTCCCAAATATTACAAGTTGGCAACTCCGCATGTATTGTTGCAAACAAATTGGCAACTCCACAAGTACACTTACCCCTCTGCATAAATGTGATAGATCTATGTTCAAACAGCAATTTATCGTCGTTAGATTATTTTCTTCTGTTTATATGACAGATTTCATTATTTGCTTACGCAGCAAAAAGAGATTATGTGCCCATTTATTCTTGGCTCTAAAGGGTTTTTCCAACTACAAGAAATGGAAAAAGAAGTCACTTCCAAATATCAATTATTATTATTATTATTATTATTATTATTATTATTGGTAGGTAAAATATCAATTATTTGATGAGAACTTCAAATGATAATTGCCTCTTGGCAAGATTGTATGAATCCCATGGCATATACACATAACAACTGATGTGACAGAGAACCAAGTTGCTTAATGGATAATTGAAGTGCCATAGCATAAAACACAACAAATGATAGAAATGGAGAAAACATGATACTTGGCATAACATAATATCATATTCAGAATTTAAATAGAGTCCCCAAGTAATATTAGAGTGTATACTCACCTGAGCAAACTTCCTGTTCGAATGGATATAACATCATTTGTATAATCATGACAATAGGCCCAATAGTTGAAGAACGCCCATACTAATTGAGCAATAGTTTCCCTATTACGTGATCCGAAACCAGAAAGTCTATCGACTTGATCAAAATAAGCACAATCAATATTGTCAACATTAACAGCATAAGTTCTCTCCATTCCCTGGAAAATCAAAAGCAGAACGCTAATTATAGAAAGGCCAACTGGCTCAAGGGAAGAAGGTTTTATGCAAGTCATGGATGAAATCAATATAATAAAACAAAATAATTAACAAAATGGTGGTGCTATAATATTAAGAGCACAAAAGCTCCCTTAACGGAAAGAGACTTGTATCCTCACAAAAATTAATGAAAGGATAATAGCCAAAAAACAGAAAACAAAAATCATTATTATAACAAACCATAGCCTATTAACACTGTTGGCATATTAAAAATCAAGGAGCAAACGAAATGGCACAAACCTGTAAGCATGGAAGGATAGGAGGTTTACGCTGTTGTAAGAAATGAATGCACATTAAGACATACCTGGAAAGAAACCAAAGTCATTAGCTAGGGGGTTAGATAGGTGGGGAAACAAACATCTATGAACTAATCAAGCTATAACTCACGCATAGCTAGATAGTGTTCCTTGATAAGTTTCATTAACTCCTCTTGATTTAGCCCAGTGTTTCACAATAAAAGCCAACTGTCGCAGTCTCACATCTATTTGTGCATAATCCCGTAGAAGCTTTGTATTCACTACAGCCAAAACATTGTTGATGCATATATCACAAGAGATTCCAGTGACTGGGTCCATAAGCTTCACTATTGGAACTCGAGCACGTGTCAAAGCCTGTATACAAAACTTAAGATCAGTAGAGAAATTTGTATAAATATTATGATCTGTTATCAAGCAGTTAAGATGCACACATTGCAGAATTTTCAAAACATTGTGCCCATTTAAGGCAGTTATTCCCTCCACTACTCTCCTACATAATCTAATCAAATCAAATCCATCCCCTAATGTCTGCCAAGCTGGTTTCCCACTTGTATTAATCATATTCATACTGCATTCTAAAGCCCAAACTGGTTTCCGCACACTAAACCAGGAAGCTTCCGTAACTAGATCAAAGAGTCCTTCATCCTGCTTCCTTAGTCTTATGCTTAAAGGATGTAAGACGAATTTGTTGTTTTCCCATTCTGTTTTGGATTAGTTTATTTCTAGTTTTTTTTTTTTCTCTCTTTATTTTAGTTAGGGTTAGCTTCGAAGTTTATTTTAATTAATTGTCTTCTATATTTTGAGCTATTATCCCTATCGGATTTAGATTATCTTTCTTTTCATCAATTGGATGGGAAAAATATCTTAAAAAGTTAGGCAACCATTTTCCAGACCAAGACTAGATTAGTTTTCTATGCAAATAATACGTCTTGTAAACACTTTTTATTCATCGAATTATCAATATATTTTCAGATTAATTAGAGAGCTTGATGTTCTTTGTGTTTTGCTTGATTATTGTTGATTCGGGGCTATCGTTCTTGTGGGTTCAAGAACAAATTGTCGTATTTGAAAACAATATCTCACCAAACACCCCCACCACTGCGTCAAGTAGTATCAGAGCCATTTGATTTGCCT
This sequence comes from Sideroxylon spinosum, assembly GCA_003260245.2. Classification (NCBI taxonomy): domain Eukaryota; kingdom Viridiplantae; phylum Streptophyta; class Magnoliopsida; order Ericales; family Sapotaceae; genus Sideroxylon; species Sideroxylon spinosum. Next base: position 41,137,450 of record QLOD02000013.1, on the reverse strand, counting down.
AGTTTTCTTCTTTCTCATCGAATATATGCAAGGTGTCTTGTTATAATCCTTGTTGAATGGAGAGTCCAAATAACGATGATCATGATTTGGATAATTTTTGAGTTTCAGATCAAAGATGGTAACAACATATGGAGGCTCAAGCTCGTTGTGAAGAGGTCAATGCTCAATCTGTGGATATTTGCAATATGATCTTTGCATGCTACGAAAGTAGAGATACACCACTTCTAGTTTGCAAAACTCTCATTTCGTATGCACAATTGAATGTAGAAGCTTTGGGAGTTCAACGTTTGCGACAACAATCAAACTGTATCCAATTCAGCCTAGGACTTCATTCCAAACTCAATATACTACATAGGAGATAAAGAATAATCTAGTTATACGATGGAAATACAATTATTCAATTGTGACTGTTCATGAAGATGAATGAATACCTCTCGGTGAAAAGGTCCAAGCGATTAGAGAGACTAAGAGAAGAAACAGTTGAGAAGTCTTTAACAAATTATGAGTTTCAACAAGAAAGAGAAATTGAGGTAAATGAGATGTTTAATTTTACAGCTTCTATTTTTTAAGACAATTATAATTTGGAACAATTATTTTTGGGGGAAAAAGCTATATTTGGTCTTTAAGAGAAGGGTATTAAAATTCCATGGGGTTGGGATTTATTGATTTCCTTAATGAGCATTGCAACTTGAATTTATTGTTTGATAATGAAAAATTTAGTGGTTTCATCAATCTTCAAGAAGTGCGATTTGAATATTCACCAAAACTTATAAACTTTGTTGAGGTGGAACAATATTCCGTTGGATAAGTGTAAGTTATTATAACTAAGTTTTTCAGCCATGAAGAATTACTTGAAGAGTTGCTTGCAAAATACAATGTTAAACCACCGTCATGAGATGCCAAAGCTTATATGCATATGAATTCCCATGCACAACAAATAAAGTTCTCTTATTTTACCCCCTTGAAGGGGAGCCCTAGCTCAAATGAAAAAAAAAACATCCACCTAGACTACAGATCACAAATTTGAGTCATCCTCACCCCCTTCACATAACCTATTAAATAATATTTACTTATCGCGCCCCCCGGGGGGGGGGGGGAATCAACCTTATATAAATTCCTAGACCGATCAAAGAAAGTTCTTTTATTTTAAATTTTCTCCCCCTTTTAAAGGGAGTCAACCTTATGCAAATAAGCCTAGAAATTTGGCAATGGTTGCCCTAGTGGCCCAAAAATTATAAAATGATATTCTACCAATAAATAAATAAAAAAGAGAACCGCACATATAATGAAAGGAAAGTGATACCAAATCCTGCAATTTGCTAATTCAAAAAAAATAATAATAATAATTAAATCAAACCTTGCGCTTACTACTTGTTGGAACTTGGAGAAATAAGAGATAAGCTTTGAAACTGTTAATAAATATAACAAAAAATGAAGACATTATTTCCATCATCTTATTAAAAATGTCATTAAAAAGTGTTGTCCCATATTATCCGGAGAGGAGGTGGAGGTGTTACATCAAACCATAAAACTGTACAACTACATGGACCAGGGACCAAGATGATTATCTTCATTGAAGCAAAAATGAGCAAGCCAATTCAAAACCTCTATTTTTTTTTAATACTCCTTTTTTGTTTCTTTAAGAAAAGAAAAGCACGGTAATAAGTGAGATGGCATCATTCGTTTAAAAATCATTTAAGTAAATTGACAACAACATTTTATATATTGCAATAATGTTGGAAGGCAACATCATTTACCTGTACATTCTGAAGGTTATCTGACTGCAATATATCTGCCAACTTCAACAAAACCTCAGATTTGTTAACATCCGGATCCTCAATTGCTAGGCAAACATCAATATCACTTTTTGAAACCCCAAATGAGTTGGCACATGATCCATAGAGATACAACCGAGCTTCAGGCCACTCTTTGCTAACAAGTTTCTCCAATAATGCTAACAGTTGATTTTGTTTTGCCTTCTCTTCCTCCGGGGGTATTAAGGACTCATAAATAGCAAGGAAAGGAGCATTTAGCCTGTCTATATCGTTGCGACATTCAATCTGTCTTTTAAAGTTCCTCATCCTCTGGCCAAGTATTCTTTGCCCTCTGGTGTCAGATCTGTAATCCTGATTACACATAAGCTGAATCCTTAACGTATATAATTCAGATACACACGCAAAAAAGCAAAAAGAATTCCATGGAATAAATGCTGCCAACAAAGAAACGTCAACAACACAGGGTTTTAACTTTTTTTCCAATTGAATTACAGTTATCATTGATAAGGAATTAATTCATGAATTTGTATCTAAACTAGGTAAAATTGTATGGGCAAAAGCAAGAAAATCTTAAGTCTAAACTGAAGCCTTTTACCTTGTCACGAGAACTCTGGCTTGGCTTTCTATCAGCCTTGTCATCAGACCCATCCTCTAGCACTAAAGATCCTGTTGGCTGTTCATCCAAATCATCTAATTCAGTACGAACCAGACCACCACCCCTCGTGTTGTCCTGAATCCTTTTCCTAGGTTTTTCCACATTCTCAGAAACTTCAAAATGCAATGCCAACAGAGACTCTTCAATGTCAGAGGCCGATACCGAGTGAAGGCTACTTCCTGCTGGTGGGCCTGGGCGATTAAGCTGACTGCTTAACCTCCGATGAGCAGTCATATCACCACCAATTATTCTATGTTCAGGTAACCATCCTTTTTCTCTCTTATCCTCACTGTTTGAAGCAGAACCTCTGTGACTCAGTTCGCCAATAGTACTCTTTTCCTTATCCACATTATGCTCAAAACTCCCATTATTCCCAGAATTACCTCGCTTGTTCTGAAACCCAGGCGGCGGTTGTCTTACTTCCGGCGAGACCACTCCTGCCCTGAATTTCCCGCCTTGCTGCTGCTGTCTTCCCCATCCCCGGCCACCAGTGCCTCTTCTCTCTTGCTCTTGATTCTGAAAAGCATGAAGCTTTGGCCCAGGGTTTTGACTAAAATTAGGGGAATTTTGAAAATTAGCATCCAAACCAGTCGATCGCCTACTCCCTTCGCCAATTTCTCTCTCCGCCGACGAAAACTCGTCGGTTTTAGTTGCCGCAGCTAAAGCGATGCGCGTATTACCATCCGGCACACGGTCATTGCTGCGAATTTCACAAGGCAAAGAGCCAAACATGAGGCTTACTTCATTCTTCTGACGGGCTAAGTCCGGCCTTGGATTGGAACCAAAAAGCCCTAGCTTTTGAACATCGTCAGCCAAACACTGTCGATTGAATTGGGGATTGCGATTGAAGTCGGATGGAGGTGAGGGAGAGGGAGACCAACCTTGTGTAGGGTTAAGACTAGAGTTTTGGGGAAAACCCTGGAAAAAGAAGTTGTGAGGAGCGAAGGGGGGAGAGTGAGGCCAAGGAGGTCGATTGTAGGGAAGATCGTGCCCGTTGGATGGAAACATGGGGAAAGGGAGGGAGGGCCCCACGGCCGCAACTGCCGGATCATGGGAGAGATTCTGGGCCGGCGGCGGCGGCGCAGCTGGTGAAGCTCTGGTTGCGGCGGACAGTGGCTGTTGATGCGGCGGCGGCGGCGTTGGCGTTGGAGGCTGGTGGGGTGGCCTCCGTAGCAACTGGAGGAGAAACTCACCGCCGTTAGCCGGCGGATATTGCGGCGGCGGATCTTCACCCCCGCCACCGTTCATGCGTGCTGGAAAAGTAAGGCGACTCGAACGTGAACGGAGAAAGTGTATATATACGTACTTTAGAGTGAGAAGGTAAAAGAGCGTATGGGAATTTTTACGGTCCAAGGTTGAGGAGTCGAGTAACTAATAGTTGTTCGACCTAAGCATAATAATACCTTCGGAGATTTTGTTGACTTCCACTTGGATTAGAATTCGGTTTTTAACTTCCAAAAAAAAAAACGAAAAATAGAATTCGATTTTATTAATTTTTAATTTGACTAAATTACACTTAATTCTCCTTTATGTTTGATTAATTATATTTACTATCCCAAACATTTAAAAACTATACTTACCTTCCTCTTCTAAATGTTATTAAGATTGATCTTTTCTATTAATTAACCGTTCAAATTTATCATAAAATGTTAAAATAACTAAAATTATATATATATATATATTTTTTTTTTTATCTATCATTCTTTTACTTGTTTTAGATTTTGTTTTTGGAGATTTCTGGATTAAAAGATTTGCTCCCTACCTGAATCCATTCAAACAATCTTGAAGGGTACTTCAAACGAATATAAGCATGATAGTATTTGTTTGTATGAAATTCAAATGTTTTGAAAAATTAAACACCATGTGTTAGACTATAAATCAATGAGTCTTTTTGTGCATTATTATTGTTTATTTATGTCATGTTATTGAGACTTTGAACAAGTTTTCATTAAAAATTATATTATTGATATTATGTATAATTGAACATATCATCTGCATTAGGTTATGGTTGTATTATTCGATTATTGAGATTAACTGAGAGTTTTGTGAATTTATTATTGATGGACGATATTATTTTTATTAAAATGAGAAAACTAGATTTTGAAAAATCAGATAATCTATAATCAATATATATAACTAAAAATTAATCATTGATGATATAACGTTAACTTGAAAATATTACATTTTTAAGCTTTTATTAATATTTTTTTTGGGAGGATAAACACTATGTCATATTAAAAAATCTTAAAATTTATAAGCGTATTAAAGAATTTTCAAAATTTAGGGGGACCAAAGACTATATTTTATAATAAAAAAATTCCTAAAATCTATGAAGGTATTAAAAAAATTTTAAAACTTATGAGAACCATGGCCCCCTGCTTGTTCTCCCTTAGGACTGCCCCTCCACCATGAGAGATGGTGAAAAAGTTAATTAAAACCTATGATCGTTATTTATCTTTTGAGGATATGGAAAATTTATGAGATGCAAGAGTAATTCGTGATTTCATGCGTTTAGGTAATTACTACTCAGTTTACTGTAATTTAATACAAAAGAGTATGATTTGTAATCTAAAGTACTTAATTAAGTATTATCCGTCCCAAAATAAAATTAAAAGTTGATAGTGGGTTAGAAATTATACAGACGTATACCTTATATTATATATTACTATTTTTGTGACAAATATTTGTTATTGTGAAGCAATATTACAGTTCATAACGATGAACATAGTGATGAATTCTTCTTTTAGATTTGTAATCTTAAGAACTATTGCAACTTAATGTCCAAGAACAGATACGTAGCTGGCTTGAGAACCCAATAAAAAGAAAAATGCTATGGTATGATTTTTTTCATTTTATCCCATAATTACTTGTAAATTGATGCTTCGCATGATCATTGTTGTGAGAATTCACGTTGTAGCGGCATTACTCGAGGCATGTTGATTGGATTGTTTGTTAGTTTTCATGATGGCAAGGATACGTCCGAAAGTAATCCAATCTTGACCTGATAAAGATAGAGTTCTCTCCTATCATTAAAAAAATAATTAATGCTATATTGGCTGCGGTTTGAGTTTCAAAAAAATCAAAAACAAAATAAAAATGTAATTTTTTAGAGTTTAAAATGTAAAAAATTATTTTGAAATGATTGTTACATATTTGTGATTGATTTAATATAAAGTTATTAAAAATTATATAAAGTAACACGTGACAAGATTTTAGTAGAGAATCTTAAAAATTTTTGGAGTTTTATTAAAATTTTTAGTACAAATATCACTACAACTTAAAAAAAAATCTGGTAAAACTATTGGAACGCTATTTTGGTCTTTTCTAACGGATTTTGAAATTTTTTTAAAAAAAGATAGAATTTTTTGAAGTTTCAAAAAGGTAAAACTTTTGAAATTTTTTAAAATTTTTAATTTTATTTAGGAATCCAAATATAGTCATTGTGAAAAAATAATAATAATCACAACTACCAATAAATAATAATAACGATATAAAAGAATTATGAGTTTATTAGTTTAAAATATTTAACTCATTAAAGTATTTCATAGTTATAAAAAAATTGTTTTAATTAAAAATTCTAGTATAATATCCTTTTTCTTAAAAAAAATAAAATTATGTATAAGAGAACCTAATAAAAATAAAAATAAGTAATGCTTTTAATATTATTGGGAAAAACCCTAGGACGTCGGCGTCTTTTTTTTTTTCTTTTTTTAATTTTTAATTTTTTATGCCTTAAACTTTTCTCTTCAAAAGTATTCAACAATCACAATGATTTTATTTTTAAAATAGTTTCTATACCTTGTTTAGTCGTAAGGACATTTAATTAATTTAATTTTTAGCTATTACATAGTTTCTCTGCATTATTTTTCAAGTACCCACGCTTTTAGTAATTACAAACACTATCCCATACAGCTGCACTGTTCTTCCCGCAGGAATATTTAATTGCTTTAACTTTTTGATGCAATATACTTTTGTGCCTTTAAAACTGTTCTTAGTGCACAAATTGTGGTTGATTTGGAAATTATCTTTTTTAATGGTCTTATTAGCCGACATTATTCTGAACAAAATTAGTATTAAGTTTTATATAATTAAAACTTTAGACAAAAAATTTTGAATTAGAAAAATTATGATAATTTATTTGTTTTAATTTTTTTTTCAAAACTTTATCCTAACAACTAGCCATTACATGTATTTTGGTCTCTTTTTTTAATTAATTTTTGATAAGTACTATAAAAGAAAACACAAATTATAGTTTTTTAATTTGGAAGATTCAAATTCCTAAAATCTATGATTTGATAGAATTTAAGTTGACAATTGGTCCATTAAAATAAGAATTGAGCAGGAAATTAAAAATATAAAAATAATCTTGATAATTGAATGAAAAAGAAAAATAATCCCTAACAGTTGAATCTTAGTTTGTGATAGAAACATTTCAAAAAATCGTTTGGTTTTATTATATAGATATTTCTTTTTAACAAATTTTGATTTTATTTGATAATTAACATTCAAGTATGTTATTCACAATTATCAAAAAGTAAATAAATTTGTAAGCAAAAAAAATTGAAATTTTTTTGTTTTAAGTTAAAAAAAGAAAAAACACTAATCTTTTAATAGATTTTCTATACCCATGTGAATTTCTTTATTTACGAGTATTTTTTTATACATGTGCGAATTAAATTGATAGTTTTGCCGACTAATCCTACTCTTCAACTCTCCATACACAACTCATTTCATAAGTTGAAAAGGTAACAAGATAATTTGTTGGAGAGTAGATGCACTCACTGGGAGAGCTATATATATATATATATATGTGGGAGCTCGAGTAAGGTTTTAGTCCAAAATTATTTTTACTATAAATTAATGACATGTAACATTTTAATTTAATTATTTTTCAAATTAATATCAAATTATATCTCTCAGTTCATAACTCATGATGCTTTTTAATATCCACAGTACAAAAAAAAAAAAAAATTCTTAATTCCATCCTTAGATAGACTTGATGGGAATTACAGTAGGGACACCTAAAAACTTTTACATGTAATGGATATCCAGAAAACAAAATTACAATCAAATGAAACCAAATACATGGCTAGAAAAAAAAAAAAGCAAGAAAACTAATGCAAACATACGTATAGCAACTTCTTACGAATAAAAATGTTAACCATCAGCGTTGCTTGTACAATCCCAACTTCTCATGTCACCCCAATGGATCTTAAAATCGTAGAATCTCCTACTTACCAAGTCTCTGAGCACTCATAAATTAATGTTCAAATTGAAAACTTGAGATCGATCTCAATTAATTAGCAATGAAATCTTTAACCATACCGAGAACAGCGGCGTCACGTCGAGGGTCTATCAAATCGATCCCATGGAAACCAATATCATCGAACTTAGCTTCAACCGGAACCCCCTTGGACACCAACATTTGTACAAAGGCCTGTTGCCTATCCACCATGAGGTCTCCCCCATACCCTATAACCAAACACCTCCCAATCCTCTTGATCTTCTCCTTGTGAGGACCATCCAGCAGAGGGTTCGAGTACACATGGTCCCGGTCAGTCCCCCGGGGCAAAGCTAGCTCCCAGTAAAGATCCACCGCCGGCAACGGCAGGTACTCGTCTCTGGCCAGCTTCAACTCGTTCTCAGTTCTCTTCTCCCCACCAAACATGGGTTGGTTCATTATAAGCCCGATGATCTTCACCGGCTCTAAGTGGAGATCAAGGGCTCGGATTGCAGCATTGAACACAATGTTTCCTCCGTTGCTACAACCGTACAAGTAACACCTCGAGAAATCGGCGTAGTCCCTTAGCCATCGATCGCCATTTTCCGAGTCCTCAGCCTGCTTTTTCACCCAAAAAATCGTTTCGACGGCGTCGTCGTACTGAGCCGGGAGGCGGTGCTCCGGGGCCAGCCGGTAAGCCACCGCCACCACGATCGCCGGCATCATGCTGGCCAGCTTGTTGCTCCTCTCGTGGATCATGCCATTGGAGGGGGAAAACTGGATCCACCCGCCGCCGTGGAAGTAAATCAAGACGGGGATCTTCGCGACGGCGCTGTCGTTGGAGGGGAGGTTGGCGGGTCGTGTTATTCGGAGCCAGGTTTGATTGTCGGCGTTGAGAACCACGTCTTTGCTGACGGCGATCTGGCCGGGCTCCTGGACTTCGCCTGTCGGAGGGATGGACGGGAATTGAAGGTAGCGTTCGAGAGAGCCGTCGGGGCGGAGCTGGATGTGGAGGTGTTCGTAGGCATCAAATTGGGACATCATGGTTTGAGAGAATTAAGATCGAAAAAACATAGAAAATAGAGCATACAATTTTAGTGTTTTTTCCTCCTTTTTTTATTTTTATTTTCCTCTGTGAGTGTTGTGTTTCATGCAGCCATGCCTGCAACGATGCACACGTATATATATATATTGAAGGTCTGTATCTGTTTGTATGGCTTGCAATTTTCTTAGCAGAACGGACTGTCCGAAAGCTTTGGAAGTGCAATTAAAGTTTGAAAGGCCATTCTTATCAGGTGAACAAGAACCAACTAT
>QLOD02000013.1:41084442-41099265 GCA_003260245.2 Sideroxylon spinosum | reverse complement strand
TCTCATTGCAAAACATATATACAAATGCTTGAGAACTAGACAATATTGAAGTCGGATTTTGAGGGCCCCGAAAACAACTAAAAAAATAAATGAAATGGAAGACATTAAGCTAAATAACAAAATTATAATGGACAAAATGACAAATAATATTAGATCAGTAAAAGTTTACAATTAAAAAAAAGAAAAAGGGAAAAAAGAATGGTCTCGCCCCACAACTCTGTTCAACTAATGGGGAGTGGTTTTTTTTACTGTGCTTCCACACTTGACCCCTTGCAACAAGATGAAAAGTTATTGTTTAGGTCAGCATTTTTACTAGCTTATTTAAGCAATATTTTATTATTTTTATTTTTTATAAAAAAAATATGCTTAAATTTTAAAAAAAAAAAGCAAATTTAAAAAATAAATACTTAAAAGAGTTATAATTTTACAAATATAGTTACTCTATTTTCGTAAGCATGTATTATACACAACCAAAAAAATATATTAGAAAAAAGTAATTAAATTGAGATAGAATATTTATTTATAGAACTATATTTATTTATTTTAATTACAACCTTATCATAGTTTCATTATTCTGATATTATTTTTTGCTGTGTGTATATATATATATATTAGTGATAAACTTAGAAATAAGATAATTTTCAAATGTAGCACACTTGAGTGGCATCTGGGAGGCTTGGACATTTTGCTTAAAAGGATAATTTTTTTTTTTCATTTTATACGGTTTTTTTCACTAAAATTTATTATTTTTAATTGGTATTGTTAAGCATGTTATTCATATTTCTTTTTAAAAATAGATAAAATTAAGTATGAAAACACATATACCGGTAAAAAAAAAGTTCGACGTTTCAAGCTAATTTTTTTTTCTTTTACTTGTATGTAGATTTGTCTATTTTTAAAATTGTTAAATATATATTATAAATAACATGCATAAAAAATATCAAACAAAAAAAAATAATTGCGTGAAAAAAAAAAAGTAAAAAAAAAAAAAACCTAGAATAAGACAACTTGTTTTGGAATGACCAACAAAGCCTTACTAGTCATGAGCACGGATAAATTTGTGCGTGTCTTGGTACGTAAAAATAATTACCGTTTAAAATTTTAATTTAGGTAAAGAATAGATAAATATAGGGTAACAGAGAATGTACTTGAATTTTAAATTTTTCACACTTCATCTTCTCTTATTGAATCAAAAGTGAATTGCATTTACTATTTTCTAGTAATGTATTAAATCATGAAAACAATTTTAAAGGCAGTCAAAAAAATAAATAAAATCAACTGTTGGTCATTTCTGATATCATTTTTTTTGTTCAGTGACATTAAGGGTAAAAGGAGAGTAAGCATATCAATGTTACTTTCAACATCAAGTATATTAAGGGTGCGCTTGGAGCAACAAAAAACAGTGAAAAACAGTAAAAAATATAGTTTGAGTCACTTTTTTACGTTTGATGCACCTAACCCAAACCACAAATTTTAGAGAGAAATAGTATCAAATCCGTCCCGACAGTTTTGTTGCCCGTCGGGTCGGCTAGTCTGAAGATTCTGTTAAAACATGACTGAATCCGTCGGAACGGTTTTGAAGTTCCGTCAGGACGGTTTTTGACCGTGACCAAACCGTCGAAACGGTTTGGTATTTTTCGTTGGGACAATATGCAGAAATTAAAAAAAAAAATAAGTAAAGTGGGTGTCATTTTGTAGCGCACGATTTCGTGTTAACATCTCCAAAAAAAATTTTCTATTTGATTAACGGAATTATAGTTATGTTATTTTTTTTTATAGATATGTCACTTTTTTTTGAAATTTGGAGAGAAAGAAAATATAAAAGTGTAACAGAGAATTTCAGAGGTTTTCAGAATTTTCTAGTGCACCATTCGCACCCTAAAAATAAAAAATAAAAAAACACACACAGTAAAGCGTTTATATTAACCAAAAAGGACCTCCAAGAGCTAGAAATTTTTAATGTAAAATTGTCCTATTTTAGAAATATTGGAGCTATGGCCTTTCCATTTGTTGTAGACTGATTCATTTCTCATTATATATACAAATATATACACACGCGCACACAACAAAACTGAAAGAATGACATATCCAGTTTCAAGAAAATACCTTCACAATTCCATTTCAAGTCCTCCCACTGTTCTTGGCCAGCAGCTTAGTGGTAGAACTCTAAAGCCCCAACCCAAGCAAATTCCCCCGGGTTATGTAATCTTTGTTCTACTTAAAATATATATATATATATATTGATTCAACCTAGGGTGCTATAAACTTTTCCAAGTCAGTCACTTCATTTTCTTGCACTAATTCCAATCTCAGACATTGTCTCCAGAGCGGCAATAGTTCAAGCAGAACACAGTTTAATTCACGTTGATACAAGTATATAATTCTGATAAAAACTATCGTCTATGCCATCATCTTCAAATCGTGAATTTTTGGAAAATATAGTGTTCTAATCACAGAGCCTTAGAACAAAAAAATTAAAAATAAAAACAAAATCTAATTCACATAATTTATCAATACCTGTGCGAAGACAACTAAATTGGCCTCGCGCTGCCATTTTCTTGAGCAGGAATATCTGGAGCTGAAAACCCAGTCCTCCTTGACCTGCTGGTGACGGATTGCCCTGTGATGGTCCTTCCCATGAATTTTCCTGCCTTGGTCAGGCCGGTGCCAAAAGCTCCGAGGCCACTCCCTACAAACCCGACTCCAGCACCAACACCTGTTCCGACAAGCCCAGCTCCTGTGCCAATGCCAGTTCCCACCATCCCCACCCCAGAAGTAACCATTGATGCTGCTCCATCGAGAGCATCTACCGTGCTCCCAATAACTCCTGCTTCTTTCAATTTCTTCCTCTCTTCTAAGGTCCTCTTTTCTACTTCAAGAGCTTCAAATTGTTCTTCCCTTGTAAATTGATGATACAGTACCTGAAATTTCAGTATTTTACTTTGTTAATTTAATTAAGCCACAAATGTGCAATTTTCAACATGACAGGCCGAGACACAATACGTTGTAAAAGCATAGCGACAGCTCACAGGAAATAACTGCAGTTAATATGACAGGCCGAGACACAATACGTTGTAAAAGCATAGCGACAGCTGACAGGAAATAACTGCAGTTAATTACAGATACAAGTTGAAATGTGTACCTTAATTGTAATTGTTCCTCTATCCTTCTTATCTCTTATTTTAAGCATATCAAGTGATGGAAAGAGCCTCAGTTCAGCTTCTTTTGGGGTTTCAGCTTCCAGATCGATCAGCTGTAATTTTGCTATACCCAACCGTTTGTCCTGCCCAATGTCTTTATCAAAAACCTGTTTGAGAGGATTGTGAAGGAGTTCTTGTCAACAGGGTAAAAAAAAATTGCCAATTGAACAAGAAAAGTACAGAAATACAGAATTCAATTTTTTGCAGCATCCAAGCCAAATGGCTCTGTCTGGTACTCAGGACTCCAAATTCCACACACATACGCGGTAGGCACATTAAACAAAATATTAACCACTGTTTCCTATCACGAGGGCACAGTTTGTCCGCAAGCTAAATTTCCAAAGTATGGTCAATAAGCAAAGCATCATAATGATAATTTTAAAAATATATGGTGAACAGAGGACTAGAAGGCAGATAGATCAAAACCTCAAGAACAAGAGACTGCGTCTCCTTGTCTTCTGCAATCAGCTGAAATGTTTCATTCCAAATGGGGTTTAAGTTGTTTTCTATAACCTTAGATTTAACCTTGAATAATGGTCGAATATACACAACAACATAAGGATCAGATTTTCCAATCATTTCCATGTTTTTTAGATCATTTGCCTTCACTACTGTCACCATAAGCTTTCCCTGTGGTTTAAGCTCCAGTTCACTGCATGATAGGCACAAAGACAAGTTAACTCCCAGTTGCAATCAAAAATTTTAAAAGGGGGAGAAATGTCATGTTATCAATTCATTGATACATCTAAAAGTAGGAAATACCTAAAGGTGATAAAAGAGTGCCAATCACGATTTACCATAAAAATGCAAATAAATTCTTTCACATTTTATACATGAGCATTAGCTAAATAGAATAAGATATGCATCATTGAAACTAAGAATCCCATAAGTTATGAAGGAAAAACCCCTGCCTGTAAATCCCCCAACACCCCCTCCCCCCCCGGGGGGGGGGGTGCTCCCGCCCAAAAAAATAAAAAATAAAAAAATAAAAGGGGGGAGGATACAAGAACAAAAAGGCCTGAACAGAGTTGATGAATTCATTTTTCAACTTCTTCCAGGATTTTTCCATATGTTGTGAAGGAAAAAAAAGCAAAAAAGAAAAAAGACTCAGCTACTCATACTGAAGAAAATAACATAAAATCTGCAATTTTGTATGTCCAAACATTCTTCATGTATCCTTGTTTCTGTCTTCTCCAGTCTTCCAGAGAAAAGTGAAGCCATAATGGACTTGTGTCTATGTCCACACATTCTCCATGTATCCTTGTTTCTGTCTTCTCCAAGTCCTCCAGAAAAAGTGAAGCCATAACGCGAGTCCATTATGTCCCACGGGAAGACTCTTTTCACATTGAGTCATTCAGATGGCCAAAAGAAGCAACAGCTTGTACACCTCTCATACTACTTCCACAGATTCCATCTATCACAGAGACTTGTTAAAAGACTACTAGGACTCCACTTAGTTGCAAAGGCCATAATGGATAGACGTGATTTATACAACATTTCTTTTATTGATCAAAGCACCAATACATGGGCCCAATATGCTTACCAAGCCAGAATTTGGCCATCGTCAAGGTGAGCAATTTTTTAGAAGCAATGAATCTGACTAAAGAATTATATCCATGTCCTTATCAATAACTTTACTAGTTTGAGAAAAATAGTCATATACCAAAAATCTACGCCCCTAGCTTGCAACTCATAAAGAAAACATTATTTCCCCGCATTATTGGCTGATAATGAAGTCCCACTCAATCATTTTCACGAAGGCCTCCTAAAATTTTTTGGAAAACCTACTCCAGATCTGATTCCAAAGTCTCAGTTGGAAGGAAAAGATAGAGCAATTTAAATTTGGAAGAACTCGTTACCCTATGGGCTCAAACAATGCAAAAAAGAAAGAAAATTTTAATTCTAATGCAATTCAATAACACTAAAATTGTCTATTTCTAGGAACCCTACAGCTATATGCACGACTAGCACTATCAAAATAAAACTAAGTCAAAAATAAAATCAAAACAGAAAAAAAATTCCTTAAATTATCAAACAAAATAGGATTCCTAAATAAATCTTGATTCCTTGGTCACCTTCTCCCTCAGCAATTCGTATGGAAACTGTCTACTTGATTGCCATCAAGCCCCAATAAACTGCACAAATTCTCTCATGAAACAGGGCTTAGAAGAATAAAAAGCCAATAAATAAATAAATTTTTACCTTGTATCCACAGGTAAACCACCAATGGGAACAACAATTCTGTGGGGCCATTGAAGCGTGTCTGTTACAATTGAATTCACAATATCCTAACCAATTTGGAACAAAAAGCACAATTAAGTCTATGCTATCAACTATCTCGGAAAACAATGGCAGTAAAAAGTTTTAACATCATAATCAGAACTTACATCAATCATATCTGAAATTCCGGGAATGGCAGTTAAGCTTCCTCCAATTGCCTTCAAAGTATAATCTATTTTAGGCCTTGGCTGAATGAACATGAAAAAACATTAATTATTTTCACAAAGAAAAAAAAAAATACTAGAACACATATAAGGATTAATCATTTTTACAAAAATCTAATTTATTGATGTATTGATTGTTATAGAGGATCTACTTCTAGTCAGTAACCAAATAGTACAGTACAGTCTCACATGCACTGTGGGATGTGTATCCATATGAATCATATCCATAACCCTACCAGGTTTTTGTGAAAATTTTTCTACTTCTCCCAATTTAATTGTTGCTGATTTTCACGCTTCTTTAAAACTCACTAGAACTTGTGGAGATTGCTATCTTGATCTGTGGATACAACATCAACTTGCTTAGGATTATATCGAGGATGTGGTCATCGTATATATTACCCTGGTAAGAAAATTTTCCATGCTTCCATATAAATAAATGAGATGTTGGAGCATGTGCAATGCACATAATTACACTGCTCTTTATTTTATTCAAATGGTAGGTGAGGATATTAAAGAAAATTTAAGAAAATTCCAAAGCAGAATTACCTACATAACATGAAACACTCCATTTTGCTCCTTATAACATACAATATTTGAATTTACTATGCATAAAATATCTTTAATACTTTACCTAATTTGTAAACACCCATTTCTTCCAAAATAAAAAAGATGGATGCCCAAACCAGATTACCTCCTTCAACATTGCAAGTAAGATAGGATGAAGCAAACTAGAAATTAATGTTGCAAAATGACAGAAGAAAAGCCCTAACATGAGCACTAAGCACTTCCAAAATCCTAAAGGGCATACCTCAGAAAGTAGAGCAACAACTACAGCAGATATGCATGGAATTTCTTCAGCAAGTTGGAAGATAACACGAATAACTGTGAAAACTTGAAGATCCTTCAACTACAACCAACAGAACAACGTCCTTCAATATGACAGAATTAGAAAACTAAATACCAAAAAAAAAAAAAAAATGAAGAAACGATCTCAATAAAATACAATTGGGCAGAAAATCCAAAACTAAACTATTGAGTAGTTAATGCACCAACCTGAATGGGAATGGAAGCAACCATTGCAGCTTGAACACCTAAAATGATGCTTGGATCACCACCCCATCGGAAATCAATATCCATGGTAATTTGACCTTTCTTAAGGCTCTGAACACGGATGCCTGCATTAATTAAGTAATCATGCACTTACAAAATGCTTTGTAGAAAGGAAAATATTATTCTACTATAAGAATTTCAAGAAAAAGATAGTAGAATGATGCGTCAACAGCAATTTTATAATTGAAATGCGTCTTAGTAGGTGTTTTCATTAAAATGATAAGTACACAAGTCTTCGCATCTGTTAAGAGAAAAGAATGAATGGAAAAGTTGAGAAAATTATGTATATTATTATTCTGTAATACGACGAAATGGCAATCCTATTTATAGGGTTACAAAGTAGAAATAAATTAAAACATAAACTCTATTTCTATAAGCCTATCCAAACTATACTACTAGTTATCTGTTATGCATCTAGATACACTAACATACTCCCTCAAATTTAAGATCGGATAGTAGAGACCAACTTGAGTTTGGAGACAAAGAACTAGATTGAATCAGTTGAAGGCTAAAGTCGGATGAAAAGCAGTGGTACTGGCTAAAGGTGAATCTAGATAAAGCAGCCAACACACCCCTTTGTGCGAAGCACAGGTTAGACGCCGAAGGTCATGAACTTAGCTTTGGTTATACGCACAAATGTCACGAACTTAGCTCTAATTGCACGTAGGTTACACGCCCGAAGGTCAAGAACCTAGCTTTGACCATGCACTCGAAGGTCACAAACTTAGTTTTGGTCACACGCCTGAAAGTTATGAACTTTAACTCTGTTACATGCCCGGATATCACAAACCTAGTTCTGGTTATATGCCCGAAGGTCACGAACCTGTAAAAATATTAGGAGCGTGTGAAAGCGCGTTGGGAGTCTCCAATAGAGAGAATGTGGTTTCTAACAGAGAAAGTGAATGAAGAAGAAGTATCTCTAAAAGAGAGGCTTAAAATTTAGGACTTTCGAAAAAACTGGACATGGCATAACCAAAGTAATATGAAGTTGGGTAAAGAGGCAACAAAGGCGACGCTGACACCAGAAAAAGCACCATCGGTAGCCTAAAAATGTGACTGTTGTACGCCTAATCTAACCAGGATAAAAAACCATGAACTCTAATAAGCCATGTTAAGAAAAAAGGATGAATTAAAAAGTTGAGAAAATTATGTATATTATTCTGTAATACGACGAAATGGCAATCATATTTATAGGGTTACAAAATAGAAATAAAGTAAAACACAAACTCTATTTTTATAAGTTTATCCAAACTCTACTACTATTTATTTGTCATACATCAGAATTATAGATACATTAACAGCATCATTTTGTCAATTGATTCTCGTAGAATTTTTCCAGTTGAATAACATTGGTCTTTTAGAAATGCCCTAGCAAATGGTTCCACAGCGTATAATATTGCGGCCTTTAAGCAGTTACTGGTTCTTGGCCTATGTTTTCAGAAGCTTTGAGTTGATATAATCTATTACTTGAACCTTTTTTTCTCATATTATATCTATATATATGTAAAAAGAAAAAGGAAAAATAGGCTACATGCAGATCAAGCCAAGAACTAAACAAGTTTAAATCCAACCACAGTAGCATAAGTGACTTAGTGAAGGACGAATTTAACGATGAAGAAACTAAATAATATATTTAGTACAATTCCAATCAAGTGATGAATAAATCTCCATGGTACTGCAACCCCAGGAAATAACAAAGTGGGAACGAGTATGAAGCAACTTTCTATGAGTGAGACAAAAAGTGCATTTGGAGAAAATCACTCCAGAGTGGGTGGGATATGACAAAATGTTGCCACCATATTAATTCTGTCTGCCCTCAAATCAGAAGCATCAAGAATAAGAAAGATGAATAGGTATAAGCTATATAAGCACGACATGACGACACACTTGGCGCTATTAAAAAAAGTGAAAACTTAAGCACTTCCGATAGAACATACCTTCAATTTTTGGTGCCACATTTCCAAGAGACAATTTGCTGAACTTCAAAGAATTAATTCCAGGAGGTCGATAGTCTTCTAATAGAGGTTCAACAGATTCTTTTATTACCACTGTTGCTGCCTGAGAAACAAACACCTCCAACGAAATTAGAACTCAATTAACAAATAAGACGCAATAGCATTGCTGGCAGCCTATACAGATGTGGCAGCAGCTAGCATGACGCAACTACAAATTACAATGAATTAATTAGATTTAAAAAACAATATATGAAGGTCTTCCCAGTATAGACACAAGTTTCCACTGGGCCAACCTCTAGAAATCAAGCTGGTAAAGCATCCACAAAACATCTATATTGTGCAAAACGTAAACAAATTACAGTGTTAGTATTTAAAAATGATTGCTTTCATACTTTGCAAGTAAATATTTAGATTTCAGCATGCCAAATAAAATAATACTCAGAATATCATCTTCAGCTCCACTATTCTGATATTTAGGGGGAAATGCCAACACTGGTCACATAAAAGAAGAAACTAGATATAATCTGTTGAAAGAAAATAAGTTAATAAAAACAACAAAGTTGCCACTTCCCCGATAGATTAAGTTTTTAGAACATAGTTGTTTTTAGGCGAGATAATGGTTAACAAACTAATATGGTATCAGAGCAAGTAAAGATCTTGAGTTCAATTCTCATCACTATCCTTAAAGAAAGTCAATAGTCTAACATTTTCTACTCCCTCAAAAAAGTTAGTTGGGCCATATATGACTTTGGCCCCACTAAAAAAATTCAGTCTGATCATACATGACGGATATGTCAAGAGAAAATAAGTTCATATATGTAAAATTGCCCCTTTCTAAATAGCTTAAGCTTTTAGTTGAGATGGTGGATAAGAATCCAATGTATTCAAATTCTTTATTGTCTTGGATTTCACATAAATGCATAAATACATGAGGAAAAAAAAAAAAAAGGAAATAAACGAAAGTATATCACCTAATAGATAGGAAGTTAAGCAAGCCATAAACTTTCAAAAGGAATACAATGCTCAATAGACACAATTAAGAATATAACTCAATCTAACAGATTATAGCAAGCAGCTTACAATCAACAATATTTTTAGATGGTACTGAAAATAAGAAATTACCTCTGCAACAAAGGGCCACAGTTTGTTTAATTGTTTGTTAAGCCATTTCACCTGAAAAAGGAAGTCAAACGATACCATGTCAACATGCATACTAATTATCTAAAAAAATGGTTAAAATCATTTCATAGAGGCACAAATCCCTAAGCATCTCGTGCAATTAGTTTAAATTACGCACTTGCACATTCTCCATTGTGCTGAATGTGTACCAAAAGAAAAAGCATAAGATCATACCTCATTATGGCTTGTTCTTCTTGAAATCAACATTGAATTGCAAAATATTCAACTTATCCTCAGGTGAGAATGTTTTCATTAAGAAAGTTACTGTAGTACGATATCAGTAATGGCTATTCACATAGTTCATCATTACAAAACACATATAAAAGGAGCCATACTATGTTCAATAGACTATTGTATAATTCCATGGTCATCTCTCTTTCTTGATTCCAAAATTTTGACAGTTACCCATGAAATATGCTAAGAGTATGCTAATCATTGTGAGATTCATAGTCAATTCTCCCAATACAACTCCTAAAACCAGGACTCGTGAACACACTCCGGCATGTAAATAGGCCAAAAACTATTTCATTTCAGATGAAAATAAGGAGAATGACATTTAAAGAAACAGGAAATAAAGCTGAGGCAAAAAATTGGCAACAAATTTCACCAACATGAAACGAAATACAAGGAAACCTTTATGATGGTCATCCCAATTAATGATTCGTTTATTTCCCAAGAAAAGAGATTCTCCTTCAATGATTAAAAAAAGAGCTTTTGTGTTTTTTTTGTAGCTTCATCTAATCAGATGCATTATATTTTAGTCAAAGAACAAATAATAGTGTCTGATTCCAACTTTCAAATAATATATATAGGGACACATATTCCTTCAATTTGGGCTCCTTTTGTCCATGTATATATTATTGCTCACTAGTTTTTACATTATTATTTTAATGATAGTTCTACCAGATATATTACAAGAAATTTTCAACTTTCATCAAGTAACTAATTTTCCAAATTGATGGAAGCACCAAAATATAAGAAATAAGGCGTTGAATCTCCGAAGCAATGCAAATATTAATCCAAGCTGGCCAATGTTAGGTTCCATTAAGTGTGGTCCCAGTGATCTCTCACATTGATAGAATCATAGTAGAATTAGAAAGTAATTATACCCTAAAAGAAAATAACTGAGCACAATTTCCAATTTTCCATACAGAAGGATAGAAAGAAGGAAAAAAGCGTGCACATTCAAAACTATAAACAACCTAACCTGTTCATAAACCGGGAAAGAGACCCATTCAGGAAAATTGTCACCACAAATTTTCTTCAAATCATCTCTGCCGAGTGACCCAAGAAGTTTAATATCAACAGCCTGTCAAAAATGAAATTAGATGACTGAAAATACAAGGTTGTGCAAGAATTGAACATATCATTGAACAAGATTGATTCAAAAATCATTTTAGCCATCACAAAAGTAGTGAGTGACTAGAAAAGGAGCACCTCAAATTTGAAATATTGCTTCACTAAATTATCCACCTAGCCCATTTTTTATGAGAACAACAAACTATTTAGATGACTAAAAATACAAGGGTGTAGAGGAATTGAACATATCATTGAACAAGAGCATGTTTCAAACATCACGTTAGCCATCACAAAAGCAGTGAGTAACTAGAAAAGGAGCACCCCAAAAACTCTATTTCTAAATATTGCTTCACTAAATTATCCACCTATTAGTAATCCATTTTTTGTGAGAATATCAAACTATTGAGTTTTCGTGTGAGAGGTTAAGGTTACACATTCGTACTTGGAGGCTTGGACCGGTTACCTTCAAAACATATAACTCATATGCTACAAAATCCTTCTAGACTAGAAAAACAAGAGACTCGGGTGATACAAAACCAATTCTGAACCCCAAAACCTTTCCTTCTATCATTTCCACCTCCTGGCTGGACACATAAAAAAAAAAAAAGTAACCATTCATAAACTTAATGCTGTGAAACGTTTTGATTCATAATTAAACAATCAGTTCACACTAGTTCATATTAAGATGGAAAAATAAGAGAATAACAAGAGAAAGATTACATTGAATAATATGCACATAAATTAACAAAACCAGTTGACAAGATCAGTGAATTAAGTGGCAGTAAATATCGATCATCTGAAACTCTCTCCTCCACAGAAGCAGTAGAGTTGTAGAAACTTGACGTGACAAAATGTACAAGAAACTTGCATCCACAGAATGCTTACAAAAATATCCAAATTGTCACTGCTTACACTTCCAAGCACTCAACAAAAATACGAGAGCTCTGGCTTTTTACCCCATCTAACCATATCTAATCCTATTTTAACACTTTAATAAGCCACCGTGGTTGATAACCACAACTTTGCCCGTTTCTTATCTCCAGAAGGTTAGGGAATCACTAACAATCAAACGTCTCCCAATCATACGACTAATTTGAGTTCTAAATGACTGTAAACAAGGGCAAAGCTATGTCTACTGGGTCAAAACAAGAAAAGAAGTCAAAGTATATATTGGATAGAAACAAACCTATACCCTTTTCTTTAAATACAGTATCCATAAATTGAATCAAATAAACAAAACTAAAGGGGAAAAAAAAAAAAAAAATCAAATTCTCAAGGCATCAAACACTGATCATAATGTGAACGTTTTATCTTCTAATTCACTTAACCTTCCCATAACCATTGCCAACCCAAGTCCCGCAATTCTAAGATAGAATGCCAACCGAAGATCACAAATACATAAAAATCTGACAAATGCATGAACAAACTCGATCAGAATTGCAAAAAAACTATTCTACCTTGGCGATACGTTTGTTGCTCCGGTACCTCATCATATGACGCCAACCGGCCATCAATGCGATCCCGAAGATCGTCCCCAGAAGAATCCCGGAAACCAATCCCATTTTACTCTGTCGGACCAAAACTCCCGAGAAATTCAAATTGAATCAAATCAGCAGAAGAATAAAAAAAAAGTCAACAGAATTCCGAAATAATAGTAACCATAGAAATCATCGATGAAAACAAAGACGGAAAAGACTCGCTCCTGTAGAGAAGAACAAGATGTTATAGAAGATACCGAGTCAAGAAAAACAAACGGATTGGATATTTATTGAAAAGACCTCCCACTTTGGCTCTGTCTCTTTCTCTTCACTGTGGAGAGAGAAGCGTTTGTTGTGTGACTCTCTCTCTCTCTCTCTCTCTCTCTCTCTAAACGTCTCAATTGCACGTCGGGGAGTCCGTGTTGTGTTATTGAGGCTCAGCACCTACGCCATTGCACTGAATTTAATTGCCAGATTTGAACGAATCGCTTTTTGTCTGTACGTTTCTCAAAAGTGTTGTGCAGTTGATGCTCCTCCATTTTGCATAATTAATAAATCGTAGTACGGATTCTCTCTCCTAAGTGGGCGGCCTCTTGGGCCCCCAACAACTTTGTAGGCTTCTGTCTCCTACAGTGGTGTCTCGTGCGTCGAATTTTATTTCTCTTTTCTGATGTTAAAAACACTATATATAATTGAGTAACTATTTTCAAATAAAACCGCGGTAGTTGGTTTAGTGAGAATTGATTTGGGATCAAGGGGTTTGCTCTCCTTGCGATCTCAGATTCGAAACCCCTGAAATACCACTAATACCGTGGCCACTGCAGTTTAACCCGGTCGTTCACTTCAGGGCTCCAGGAATTAGTCGAGGTGCGCGCAAGCTGATCCGGACACCTTGAGTTATAAAAAAAAAAACTATTTTCAAATAAAAAAATAATCGACAAAATGTTATTAAATAAATCGTACTTTCAAATAATGCAATTTCGAGGGTATTTAAATTGATAAAAATGAGATAAAATATGAATTCTTAATTCGTGCAATAAGAGATAAAATAAATAATTTTTAGATATTTTTGGAGTTTTTTAAAATTTTATTCTTTTCATAAAATCTAAAACTACATTTTCATAACCCGATTTCTTTACAAAAATGTGGTCCAAAAAAGACATTATAAAAATGCGCTTTTACATGAAGCAAAATCGCACTATCAAAATACCATTTTAGCCAAAGGAGAAAACTTATTTGGTAAAATAATTTCTTCATCTCACTTATAAGTTAAAAACTTTCTATTTTCAGTCACTTTCCCAAATTCGATGTTGCTTGGATTTTACTTATTTATTAAATGAATTTGATTTTTTTATTTATTTAAGTTTAGCTTGATTATAACTCAATGAACCTAAATATGGTTTGTGCTGAGTTTGAGTTAAGCCTAACTTACTCTTAAATTATGTTATTTTTTAATATACTTTATTAGAATTAATTATTATTGAAAATAAATAATCTGCAATATTAAATTAATTATTTTAAATATATTTTATTAAATTCAATTAAGTTTATAAAAGTTTAATAAAATTAAATGCTTTATTAAAATTAAATTTATTATCATAAATAAAATTTCATTACCAAACATATTTTCTACCTTTTGTTTGGAAGGAAAGAACGATAACTAAAAATAAAAAATAAAAATAATTAAAATAAGAATATAAACATCATCAAACGGCAACCGATTAAGAGTCCATTTGGTGCAGAAAGAAACACTCAAAAACTCTCAAAACTTTTAAATGTAATTAATTTACTTTTTATCTCGCTACACGAATTACGAATTTATAAATTATTTTATTTTATCTTAATTTTTATTACACCAAATACTTATAAGTGAAAAAAAAATATTTAAATGATTATTTTGTTTTTAGTTATATTTTAGGAAGCTCTGCTTCCACAGTCAGCTATTGTAAACGGAGAGGAAAAAATAAATAAATAAGTAAGATAAAATATGAATTCGTAATTTGTGCAGTAAAAGATAAAATAAATAACTTTTAAATATTTTTAGAGTTTTTTTAAAATTTAATTTAATGCCAAATGTACTTTTCATAAAATCCAAAACTATTTCTTTACAAAAATATGGTCCAAAAAATACATTATAAAAATGCGATTTTACAAAAAG
>QLOD02000013.1:41054624-41064922 GCA_003260245.2 Sideroxylon spinosum | reverse complement strand
TCGATGATGATCTTTTAACATTAATCAACACAATTGATGTGTATGATGATAGATGTAACGGTCTTTAATGTACTGAGAACAGCCGGCCGAATGCTCCCTCTTTTTTTTGGTAGAATTTGTGGTTTTTTGTGAAGATCATATGTATAGCTATTTCACCACTTTATAACATTCTGGAGTTTCTATGTCGGTTAACTGTTCTATGTGCTTGCTGTAATTTTTGACGCCATTATGGTTGTCCTCACTTTTCACTGTTGTAACATTTTCAGGTATTGTAACTTGTAAATAATCCATATAATTATGTAATGGAAGAGGAAGAAACACAAGAACGGGGAGAAATTTCTGGGACGGATTTTGGTGATCATGAAGAAGATAGTTTTGTAGATAAAACAGTAGGCATATCTTACTCGGAAGAGACCAACACTATTGGTGACAACAAAGATGGGACAGAAAGTAATGTAGATTTGCAAGGGGAACATTTTGTAACTACAGTGGTGGACAATGATCAGTTTGAGCAGCTACCTTTGAATGACCACGGTGGTCATGGGGATTCGGTTCGATCCAAGAGTTCAGATAATTTGAGGCACTCAACTGGTGGTGGTGAGGAGGCATATGAATTTTCATCTGGCGAATCTACCATGGACTTTGATTCTCCTTCAGTTGCTGGGGCACATCATGATCACCATAATTCAAGCCCTGGCCCTGATCGCATTAGACAATCCTCCTCTTCAACAAGTCTTGATTCTACCTTGCATTTAAACAGGGATGGTGGGAATACTCCTGTTGATTTACCGCAAAATCCTAGGCCTAAACCTGCAATGCCAAATGTGTCTCCAGAGCTTCTGCATTTGGTGGATTCTGCTATTATGGGGAAACCCAAAAGCTTGGACAAACTGAAGAATGTTGTGAGTGGTGTTGAGAGTTTTGGAAATGGAGAGGAGTATGAAAGTGTTGCTTTCTTGGTAGTTGACTCACTTCTAGCCACAATGGGAGGTGTTGAATCTTTTGAAGAGGAGGAAGATAACAATCCTCCTAGTGTCATGCTAAACTCCAGAGCTGCCATTGTAGCTGGTGAGCTTATTCCTTGGCTGCCTTGGCAGAGGTATGTGGATGATCTCATGTCCCCCAGGACTCGAATGATTAGAGGATTGCTTGCTATATTGCGTGCCTGCACAAGAAACAGAGCAATGTGCTCTTCAGCTGGTTTGTTGGGGGTTCTTTTGAGGTCAGCTGAGAAGATGTTCTTTGAGGAGGCCGGTTCAGAAGGACAGTTGAAATGGGATGGAACTCCTTTATTCTATTGCATCCAGTACTTAGCTGGGCATTCTCTTAGTGTAATTGATCTGCACAGATGGTTTCAAGTTGTCACAAGAACTCTTACCTCTGTATGGGCAACTCGTTTAATGCTTGCTTTGGAAAAGGCCATTGGTGGAAAGGAATCAAAGGGGCCAGCTTGTACATTTGAGTTTGATGGTGAAAGCTCTGGTTTGCTTGGTCCAGGAGAGAGCCGTTGGCCGTTCACCAACGGATTTGCATTTGCGACATGGATCTACATTGAATCATTTGCAGACACCTTGAATGCAGCAACTACTGCCGCTGCCGCTGCAACGAAATCATCGACTGCTGCTGCTGCTGCTGCTGCCAGTGCACTTGCTGGTGAAGGCACGGCAACCATGCCACGCCTGTTCAGCTTCTTATCTGCTGATAATCAGGGAATGGAGGCATATTTTCATGCTCAATTTTTGGTGGTCGAAGTTGTTAGTGGTTGGGGAAAGAAGGCTACATTGTATTTTACTCATGCATTCAAGCCACAATGTTGGTATTTTGTTGGTCTGGAGCATACTTGTAAGCAGGCCTTACTTGGGAGACCCGAGAATGAGCTGAGGTTGTATATTGATGGATCCTTGTATGAAAACTATCCTTTTGATTTCCCAAGAATCTCCAAGCCACTTGCTTTTTGCTCCATTGGGAGTAATCCCCCACCTACAATTGCTGGTTTACAACATCGGCGTCGTCAGTGCCCTTTGTTTGCTGAGATGGGGTCTATATATATTTTTAAAGAACCAATTGGTCCAGAGAGGATGGCACGCTTGGCTTCTAGAGGGGGGGATGTGCTGCCTTCTTTTGGCGATGGAGCAGGGCTACCATGGCTAGCAACAAGTGAACACGTGCTGAATATGGCAGAAGAAAATACACTTTTGGATGCAGAAATTGGTGGATGTATTCACCTTCTCTATCATCCCAATTTACTTAATGGACGTTACTGTCCAGATGCTTCCCCTAGTGGCGCTGCAGGTTCCAAAATTA
Organism: Sideroxylon spinosum; assembly: GCA_003260245.2. Taxonomy (NCBI): domain Eukaryota; kingdom Viridiplantae; phylum Streptophyta; class Magnoliopsida; order Ericales; family Sapotaceae; genus Sideroxylon; species Sideroxylon spinosum. Next base: position 41,062,618 of record QLOD02000013.1, on the reverse strand, counting down.
ATGTTTCATTTTTTTGCATTACTCAAATGCATTGTCTATCTTTACCAAGTTCAATGTCACTTGGCATATGATACTCAGTGAATAGATTTTGACGCATGCACATTAGATATATTTTGCCTCAGGTCATTGGGGAGATGCTTGTTATTATCTTCTTCCCCCTCCAAGTGTTTCTGGGTTGCTTGCTTCCAATAATTAAAAGTATTATGACGAATTAGTGATACGGGCTTGAATTGTTCCTTTAGGATTACTAGTGTATCGGCAGGTGAAGTTTGAACCCCCCCCTTTTTGGAAAATCTGTGTTGTTTTTCCACTCAACATTCATGGCATGAAGAAGTTTTGCTGAATGTTTGTCTCTTACTAATGTTTTGTATTTTCAGGCTTGGTTCGAAGACCTGCTCAAGTTCTTGGGCAAGTACACGTTGCTACAAGAATGCGTCCTGTGGAGGCTTTGTGGGCCTTTGCCCATGGAGGTCCCATGTCTTTACTTCCAATGGCTGTAAGCAATGTTAATGAAAACCGCTTGGAACCACAACAAGGGAATCTTTCTTTATCATTGGCTACGACGACTCTTGCTGCTCCAATATTTAGAATTATTGCCATGGCCATTCAATACCCCAGCAACAATGAAGAGTTATGCCGTACACGTGGGCCCGAGTTGTTATCAAGAATTTTAAATTATCTTCTGCAGACTTTGTCTTCCCTTGATGTTGGGAAGCATGATGGAGTAGGAGATGAGGAACTTGTTATTGCAATTGTCACTTTATGTCAGTCTCAGAAATATAACCACACGCTCAAAGTACAGCTTTTTAGCACACTATTGCTAGATCTGAAAATTTGGAGCTTATGCAACTACGGACTGCAAAAAAAGCTTTTATCATCTCTTGCAGATATGGTTTTCACTGAGTCATCTGTGATGCGAGATGCTAATGCTATTCAGATGCTTCTCGATGGCTGCAGGAGATGCTATTGGACTATTCGTGAAAATGATTCTGTGAATACATTTTCCATGAATGATGCAATTCGTCCTGTTGGTGAAGTGAATGCTTTGGCCGATGAACTGTTAGTGGTTATTGAGCTTTTAATAGTAGCTGCTCCTCCTTCATCGGCTGTGGATGATTTGCGTTGTTTACTGGGGTTCATGGTCGACTGTCCACAACCCAATCAGGTATGCTGTGAATTATTTGAGTTGGGCTTTTGTTATTAAGAGCAAGGTTGTGAAAATTGAGACTCTTAACTAACATTGATGGAGGGTCCGTAAAATCGAATCGTAAAATTGTAAAATTTTATCTTTGGTCTTTCACATGAAAGCATAGTCTATTACATTGCAATTTCTTCATTTTGAACTTCCAATTTGATACTATCATGTCGTCTAAGTAGAAAGAAGCTTGCCTTATGGCTAGAAACGTAGACAGGATTTTGCGAAGCATAGGTTTTCAATACTCATCAGAAGAACGGGTTCCTATCTTACAACCAAAAAATATTAAAAAATGGTATGACAATTAGACAAATCTAGTGTCATAGCTCAACCCTTTATTTTGATAGGTCTCACATGGACCTCACAGAGATAAATGGTTGAAATGAGTCAATCACATGATTGATGACTGACCAAATCAATCCTCCAACAAATTCAATATAAATGTAAGAGACAGTTGTGACAATGATATATTGCTGTGGAAAATTCTTTTTTAGATGTTATGATAGAGACCTTTAAAGTGTTTAGTGTGACCTATACAATTGACATTAAAATATTAATTTCATTTTAGCTTAATTTTGTAAGATTAGAAATGCATTTGTAACATTCTATTAAGGCTTCTTGGTTTCCATCCTAGTCACTATATTTAATTTACGGAGTCAATTTGGTGAAACAATGTACATGGTCTTCTCACTTCTAATCTTGAGCCTTGGAAAAAGTCAAAGTAGTTGAGATATCTCCTCTATTTGCATCTGTAAAATGACAGTGTCATCATCATATCCCCTACACTCCTTGGTTGATCAGCTTGCTAAGAGATGCCACCGCAAGAATAAAAAGGAACATAGAGAGAGGATCCCTTTGTCCAAAATCCTTTGACCCAAGAAAGATGTTTATAAGAGAACTGTTTACTAAGACAAAGCTGGCTGTTTAGATGGTCATTTTCTCAAAAAAATTAATTGAATACCCATCTTAAGTATCTAAATACAATTTTTGGTACAATTTTTCTGATTCATTTATTTTTGTTAACATTTTAGATGAGACTCTCTCTCTCTCTCTCTTGCCCGCGCGAGTGCGCATGCACAGTATTTTTTTTTTTTTTTGGGTGAAAGTTAATTATAAAAATATAGCATACTTAGAACATGTTGATTTCATGGCCCTTGGATATGAGTTAGTTGCATTGTCCTTATTTTGCCCAAGACCACAAGAGGTGAGAGAAAAAGTAGCTATTTTTGGGGCCAGACATCTTGTATATGTACTTTTGAAGCTGTCTGATGAATAAAACAAACTATTTCTTGACTTTCCCTATCCCTTCTCCATTTGATTTTCTTTTAACATTCTTGTTTTGGTGTGGATTCTAAATCTTTTTGTTTCTGAATTTTGAACTTCCACTCCCTATTAACAAAGAACAGGAAAATTATCAAGGATAATGTGTCAATTTAATGTATATTTTACTATTCACAACTTCTGATATGAGCTACCATCTGACGATTCTGTTCCTATAATTGTCTTCATTCCAGGTTGCTAGGGTGTTGCACCTGATTAACAGGTTGGTGGTTCAACCAAATACATCTAGGGGTAAGACGTTTGCAGAAGCATTTTTATCATGCGGTGGGATAGAAACACTTCTTGTCTTACTGCAGCGGGAATCAAAAGCTGGCGATACTGAACACCCAGAATCTTCAAGGGAGTATGAAGGAACATTGTCTTACCAGGATTCTGAACTAGATATTAGCAATGGGGTTCTGCAGAGCAGTCATGGTGATGATGTAGTAGGATCCCTGGAGGAAAAGGAATTCACTTCACATGAAAAGGGGTTTGATCAGCAGTCTTTTGATTCTGGTGGCAACCCCGTTGGTGTTTCAACTTATGCAAGCACTGAGAGAACGGCATCTGCCTCTGAGAGCCAATTATTAAAAAATTTGGGTGGTATAAGTTTTTCTATAAGTGCTGAGAATGCAAGGAATAATGTCTATAATGTTGATAGAAGTGATGGCATTGTTGTTGCGATTATTGGCCTGTTAGGCACTTTAGTCACGTCAGGATATCTGAAAATTGGTTCACATACTCCTCCTCCAGACGTGTCTAGCAACCTAATGGGTTTGCATGAAGCAGGTGGTACCATGTTCGATGATAAAGTTTCGCTTCTGCTTTGTGCTCTACAAAAGGTGTTCCAAGCAGCACCAAATAGGCTCATGACTAGCAATGTCTACACGGCTTTATTTGGTGCCTCGGTATGACATATACTGTTTCTTCTTCGCCTAAGTTATGTCTATTAATTAAATGAATATAGTTATCCATGCAATAAGATGCTTTTTCAACTATTTTATTGTGTGCTTAAATTTATATAGTTTCTGGTGACATCTTAATACCTCGCTTTGGGGGCATGTGTTGGGGGGGGTTGGGAGAGGGGAGGTCAGATAGTCTGGTTTTAATTTGTTTTATATCATCTCTCTGCTTGCTGAAATTGTATTAACTTGTATCTTTGTGCAAGTGCATTGTATGCTCAAAGCTAGAGCATGCAATTTGTGATTTTGCCTTTTATATGGTCTATTACTTAACCAGAAACAAATGTTCCTGACTTTGAGAATCATTACAAGTTCATTTCGTATCATTTATTGAAAATTCAATTGCTTTTTGAAAAATTCAGAAGATGAAAGCAATAAAGAATTCGAGAAAGAAATGTTATTAGGTCCTTTTAGTTTATGACGAACTTTTATTTTTAATTTTTTAATTTTTTATTTTTGACAAAGTTGAAAACCAAGTTGTTTCCCATGAACATCTCATATGACAATAATGATGAGTAGCTACTTATTTTGATATTTTTAGATTTACAGACAATGTTTTTCTTGAAGGCTTTTCAAAGAATATTAATGAAAGCTTACTATACTTGTAGGAAGTATTATATTCTTTGGATTTTTGCCACTCCTCATTATTATATTACCATTTTGAGAAATTTCTGTGATGGTTATATCCCTCGCTGATATCATTTTTGTTTTTGATTTTCTTGTCTTCGTGAGTTCTTAAAAATGTAAATTTGGTTGGTTATGAACAAGGAACGAAGTATTATTATTATTATTATTATTTTTTTCTCCCACAAATTTGTAGAAACCGCTAATTCTCCCTTTTTCAAGCCTTTAAAAAAAAAAAAAAAGATCATCCATGACTGTATTGGCATCAACACCACAGTGAATTCTGAGTTGATCACACTCCACAACTCGCTAGCGACCTAATAACGAAGAAAGAGATGTTTCACCTCTCCCCTGCACCCTTCCACATGCTATCCAAGCCAGTGCAAAATATTTTTCTTCCTTAAATCTTCAGTCATCAATTTGGCTTCTCTAACCACCGTTTGCGCAAAGAAAGCCACTTAACTAGAGCCTGCAGTCACCACACTCCTTTTGACGGAAAAGAAGTGTGTCATTTTCTGCAAAGAAACCAACCACAGGAGTTTGAGAACACTCGTCTAGATGACCCTTTCCACGTCAAGTATTTTCCACGGTCCACTCCTGCCAACCTTGGCAGCTTGGGTACATGCAAATTACAGTTAGAAACCAAAATGTGATTGAAAGTAAGGATTGAATCATAAGTTGTAATTTTTGTTATGTACACAAAAAACATAATTCTAGTTTAGTTGAGATAATAGTGTGGTCTCTTTTATGGAGATGAATAAAATTTCATGTAAAGCTTAATACTTGATTAGACAATTTAATGAAGACAATAAACCTATTTTCAGTGCGAAGGTGATAAGTCATGGCATGTCAAACTAGGGGAATAGCAGAAGCATGAGCCCCTTACATTGATTAGCAGCTGCATGCAGAAAATGGGTCTGGTTATTCTTTATTACATTATAGGCATTTCGATAATTTTTGAAATGGAATTGCTCTTTTGTTTCATAATCACTATCAGATATTGCGATATATAAGTTTCTACTTAAGTTCACTTAAAACCACATTTATTGACATCATATGTGCTATCTGTAAGTTAATTTAACTGATCCCTCGTTCCACCTGCTAGAGAGAAGTGCCTTCATGAACTCAAGTTAGCAGATCATAATCTATTCTTTATAAGCAATCCTGAAATTATCTTTGAATTTTGCGATTAGATAGTTATATATTTGTTTAATATGAGAACCCACTATTCATGTACATTCGGTTCTCAATTCAGATAAATGCTTCTTCAACGGATGGTGGTGGGCTGAGCTTTTATGATTCTGGACATCGCTTTGAACATTTGCAGCTTTTGTTGGTTCTTTTACGTTCACTTCCATATGCCCCAAAGGCATTTCAAAGTCGGGCATTGCAGGTACTATCTTTTGGCTTCATTATTCTATGTTTAGGCATATTATATTTGTATCGTGACCTACATATTTCGGATTTTTTTGGAGTTGAATTGAATGTTATATTTGCATATTGGAGGCATAAATTCAATGTGAGATTAATATTAGTTGGGGCTAGGAATATGAAGCACTTAAAAGTGTGTGAGTTTAAGCAAAATGTCATTAACATTCATAAAATAAGGCCATCGCCTAGTGCCAGTATTATCAATTAGGGTGTTGGATTGGTACATATCTATCCCATTGTTTTTTTGGTTAGTAGAGAGGCCAATTACCAAAATTCTGGAGTTAATATTATTAGGATAGATATTTAAGTTTTGTTTTGATTTCTTTTCCTATTTAGATTTGGACTTGATTTATTACCTATTCAATATGGGATTTAATTTCTAGGCTCCCAGTTATGGGTGCCCAGTTTTTCCCAACCAACTCTCTATATTTTGACATGGTATGGAGCTATCAGTATGTTTGGATCGGAAAAGTTTGAAAAATAATAATACATATTCAATAGGTGTAGGGGCATGTTCTCTGAGTGTTGGTGTCTGGCATGGAACCTTTTTAAATGTGTCGGTGCATTTTAGATTGCATCCAAACACTTTGTTCAGCTCCACTAAATAGAAGCCTATTGATTTGAAGTCCCCCTAACTTGGACACAAAGATTTAAATCTTGTTTTGTTAAGTTGTTTCAATTAATGCAAATAGAACCATTTAAGAAATGTTCTTGGAAATTTTTGGGAAAATTGAAAATTATCTTAATGTTTGAAAATATAATAATAAATTAGTTGAGAAATTATTATTTCAATATTTTGTATTGTATTTTTGTGTTACTTACTGCGTTCTGATGGAATAAATAGAACTGTTTGGTCTCTTGGGAAACAGAAACGTTGCAGCTGTTTCAATGGAAAAGAAATGATATTTTGTTACTTGGTCGTGAACTTGGAAACTTTTATAAAAGTAAAAATCTAAACCTACGGAAGATTGCATCAAGGATAGTTGTGTGCTTGGAAAAAGAACAAGATCCACAAAACCTAGTACAGATCATTGCCAAAAAAATTGGAACTAGCCATAAAATCCTTGGCTCCTAAAATAGAAGAAAATATATTGTGCAGGACCTTTCTTATAGTTATTTGTAATCCCTTATCTTGTTCCCTTCTGTATGATTTCAGGATCTTCTGATTTTGGCTTGCAGTAATCCAGAAAATAGAAGTCGTCTTACTATGATGGAGGAATGGCCTGAGTGGATTTTGGAGGTTCTTATTTCAAATCATGAGGTAATATTTTATCCTCCATGTTGGAAGTTTCCTTTCACTTTTGTTTTTACGTTTTCAAATTTGGCGCCACAAGCCTACAAATGACACAATCCTTGCTTTCTGGTGGTGATGATGCTATTATTTTTAGAAATTTTGATTTGATGCATTAGCTTCCTTTACGTGTTTTAATCTGACAGAGGGGTGCAAGTAGGAATTTAAATTCTTCAAGCTTTGGAGATATAGAAGACCTGATACACAACTTTCTGATAATCATGCTAGAGTATTCAATGCGCCTGAAGGATGGATGGAGGGTTGGTTTTCTTAATACTTTTCATCATATTCACCTTTTTACTTATTTCTCTCTTTTAATTTTCTTTTTTACACCTCTCTCCCCTGCCTATTTAAACAATTTCTGCATATTCTGTAAAAATTGAAAATCCTGCTTGATATTTTAGGCTGCTATCCTGTGGTGTGTTGTTACAGTGTTAATATTCTTATAGAATCTACATGATTTCTTGTGTAGCATTTAAATCCTTTATATTTGACTTGATTGACGCTTAGAGCTGATGAAACTTTCCATTCTATCATCAATTCTTGTCTTTTGAACGGGAGCTCAACTCTGAAGAGAGTTCTAAATGTTAAACCTTTAGGATGAATGAATTTTTGATATTTACAATTATTTTATTCAGTTACTTCCTCTTCTTCAAGTTCCATTTTATCTAATTAAATCAGAAATCAGTAAACCAGCTACAAATCATCACCCAATAATACTTAATACATGCTCAACAAACAACGTAAAATCATGCACAAGAATTCCCTACCTCGGATTTGCTTGGTTGAAGAAGAATGGAGAAGATGGAAATCAAACACACACTCAAACAAGCTTCTAATCTTCACCACTGAAATTGAACACTATAAAGGGAGAATTGTCACTCTTCCCTTACTCATCAACTTTCTGGAAACCAGAGGAAGAAGGAAATAAAAACAGAAGGAAAAAAAAGAGAAGAGAGAGATAGCTTAATCGGAATAATAATCTAGCTATATAGACACAATCTTACCAGAAATTAACACTTGGTAAAGCTAGGATTGAAAGGGGAGGGAGTAGCGCGGTGTTCGATGGTGGTCCTAGACTGAACGGCGACCTAGGTGGGTGGCAGAAATGCAAGTTGCAGGAAACTTACTGTCACGTCCCGAAAACCAACTCCCGGGGACGTGGGGACTT
>QLOD02000013.1:41012455-41043855 GCA_003260245.2 Sideroxylon spinosum | reverse complement strand
CACACAGAAGACTAACACTAATGACACACACACAGGCTCAGGATAGATGCTCTGATACCATGTTATAAACTGAATAATATTGGAGGAAACACCCTCCAACTGGAGGAAAACCACCTCACCCAATTGGGTTCATGAGTGTTGAATTTATACGCATCAAACAAGTGACCTCACATATTCTAAGGAAACCTTTCATATTCTAGAATGGCTATAGGGTAGCTATACACACTTTAGGGACCATACACATTCTATACATTGACAAACTTAATATTTTCAAAAAAAAAAAATTTTAATGAAAATTGAAAGCTTAAACTTATGTTGACTTAGATTGTGTTTCAATTAATAATTTGTCATGGAAAAAAGAATGAGACATGAACTTAAAATTTCTTTTATTTTAAATTGTTATTAAAAAAATGCACGAAAAATGCATAAAATAAAAAATTAAAAATAATTAAATTAAAGAAACTAATAAATTAATGAAAAAAAATTTGTTTTCTTTTATTATATTATAAAGGTATATTTGTGTTTTTATATTTTTTTCCATTTTTTTGCATCTGTTTTTTATATATTTTCTTTTTCATTTTTCTTGCTAGTTTTTTGCTTGAAATATAATTTTAATAAATTTATATTTTTTTTTTTCCTCTAAATATCAACCCGTCCTTGGCACGGGTAGTTTTTACTAGTATGTATAAATAGCAGTAAGTTGAAGTTTTGGCAAGCATTACTGTTGCCTTCATGTTGAAATCATATTCAGTTGTGGATTACTGATTATTGTCTTTTTTATGTTCTGAAGACGTTTAGAATCATTGCCTCTTTTCAAAAGAAGGCTGCTAGGTGACTTGCTGGAGTTTGCTGCCAGAGAACTTCAGGTTCAGGTAACAATTTTTTTCAGAATTATTTTAGATTTGATGTTTGAAATATTATTTAACTTTTTTTCCTTTCCTTTTTTCCCCTTGTAATAAACTTAAGCGGATATATTTTCAAATATGGGACAAAATACCATAAAATGAAGTATGAAAAGAACTCCAAATTCAAAGAAGAAAGCGAAGGGGCTTGGAAAGAGAGAAACAGAAGAAAAAGAAATGGAAATTGCAAGTCCAAGATCCAACAAAATTAAACTACGTCTTTTCTCCACAGGATTGACAAGGACTTTGTGACTACTGTTTATTTTGCACTTTCCAAATTCTGTTTTTGGTTCCTTGTTCCTTTGCAACTTCTCTTTGTAATACCCAGAGCAACAATGATGATGCCAAATATCTTAGTTATTTTTGTTAAAGACGAAAAGCTATTTCATAAAAAAATGGTGGAATATAGTTAAAATGTTATTTGATTTTCCCGGCAGACTCAAATTATTGCTGCGGCAGCTGCTGGTGGGGTGGCTGAGGGGTTGCCACCAAAAGAAGCCAAGGCAGGAGCAGAGACTGCTGCCCAACTATCTGTGGCTTTGGTAGAGAATGCGATTGTGATTTTAATGCTTGTTGAGGACCATTTACGGTTACAAACTAAACTTCGGAGTACCACGCATCGTACAGCTGGCAATACTTCCCCCCATTCGTTGGTTTCAATAGGTGAAGAATCTTTACAAGCTGCAGCTGATACAAAGTCATCATCTAGTGACCCTGTGGGGCTCCCTCTTGATGTATGTATGCAATTACATAAGTCCACTCACACAAGCTTTATTTGGCACTATGGATAATTTTTAGTGATTTAATGATTTTGATGTTTCTATTCATCTATCCACCTCCTATTTTCTTTTTGTCTAGGAGTATCCTCTATTGGCATGTGAATGTGGTTTTGATTACTTTGAGCAATGCACACTTGCTAGTTTATTCTAGACTTATAAACATTTTTCTTTGGGGTTACCATAATTTTTTCAAAAACTTTTGAGCAATATATCATCACTCTAGATGAAGGCAGGAAAATATCCTGAAAATATCAGACTATCTTGAAGGCATTCCTACTTTTGGGTTATATGGGAAGCAACAATCCAACCAATATGGGGTGTGCCTGCCTTGTCTCTTTCTATAAGTGACCTCTAATAATTACTATCTTTCTTAACAAAGCCACTCAGACTTACACATTTTGTGCCGCAGAACTGTTAGCAACATAATATATAAACTGATACTAATATTTTGCACCAGTGCCCTAAGATGATTATTTCCAACCACTCATTGTAATGGATTTTCAATCCTAATATCTTGTATATGGGTGACATTCCCTTTTATGCCAATCTAATAGAAGTTTTGAATTTTATTTATCAGAAAAAAAAAAAAAAAAAGAAAAAGAAAAAGTCCTGATCCTACAAATATTAAAATCTTATTTTTTGTGCTGTTTACCTTTCCCTTTGTTAATTAGCCATTTCCATTTTTGTTAGCTGTTTTGGCCATTATATTTTTTATTATAAGGATGTATGACCTTTCAAGTAAGCCAACTGCCTCAGGCTCAGTTACTCATTTAGTTCCTTTTATTTTGCTGGACAACATAATTGCCACTAGATTAGGTCTAAATTTAAATAAAGGGCTGAGTGTTTTTTCTTTTTACGGAAAATCCTAGTTTTTTAAAGGGTTGTTCTAGCTCGTGTTAAGCAGCTTTCAGACCATTGTTTATGCAATCAGAAGTCTATTACAGCTTTCTCTTCCTTGTTTTGGGTTTGACAATGGTGCTTAAGTTAATCTTTAGTTTAATCTAAATATATGATCTTCCTTCTCCATATTTACTTCTTTTTTTTTTTTTCCATCAGTGGACTGCATTATTGATCCGATGGTTATGATATGAATCCTAGTTGTGTTTTTCTCTATTTAACAAAAAGTAAATTGAGAAATTATCATCTCAAAGATGCTTGTCAATCTTTTTCATCTGCTCTAGAATCCAAGATCTAATATTGAAGAATATGCTTGTGTACATTGTATTTGGTCATGAATCTCAATAATAGATGATAGCTAGTGAAATAAACCCTTGCCAAGATGGGCTCTTAAATGTTTCTTTTAACCAAACTCAAGTTAATATCTAGCTTGTTTTTTCAACTGTGATTGAGTCGATGTGAAGATTTGTACATATGACATCAAAGTAGGAATGTTTTAATTAGATGTTCCCAGGCTGAAGAAAAGCAAAAATTGAGATCAAGTGGAGAGAGAAAAGAAAGAAAGAAGTGTCTTGGCAAACTTAGAGTTGCTTAAGCACTCCACCTATAGTTTGAATTGCTGCATATGGTCCTAGTAACTTCTAAAGCTTCTACAGTTCAGTAAAATTTATTTGCGTACAGACTTGAGAAAACTCCTAGCTATTTAGGACTATGACTCCATTGCAAACATGAATTCTAAAACTTCAATTAACCAACTAAAAATCACATATTAGGACTGAATAACATGACTCAATGTGGTGAAGAAAAAATAAAACTAAAATCGGTCCATACTACAAGCAAGCGACCGCTACCATTGTCTAACAATTCTAAAATCACCTAAATACTTAACTACCTAAATTAAAATTGATTGTATAAGAACCTGTTATTGATATAGTAACTTGAATAAAACATAAAATATGACTCAAAAGGGGCCAAAATAATTTGAGCTGGAGAGTTCCTAAGCAGGAGTGATCTTGAAATTTAACCAATTTGTATAGTTGTCCATTTCTTTAGATTTGCTTATTCTAGAGCTTCTTATGGACCGTATCAACCTGGATGAATGACTACTTTGTATACTGCCTTTAACTGCTGAAATTATGATGATGCTCTTCTCTGGATTTAATTCAATATTGAGATTTTTGGAGAAGATTGCCAAAATCAAATGGATTCATGTGGTTCAATATATTGTTTTGATCCTGTTCCCCTTGATTTTGGTACCTCCCTTCCGTATGTTGGCCCTGAAAATGTTTTGAAATTCAATCAGGTTCTTGCTTCAATGGCTGATGCAAATGGGCAAGTTTCTGCATCAGTGATGGAACGGCTTACTGCTGCAGCAGCGGCTGAACCTTATGAATCTGTTTCCTATGCTTTTGTGTCATACGGGAGTTGTGCCATAGATTTAGCGGAGGGTTGGAAATTCAGGAGCAGACTGTGGTATGGACTTGGATTTAATGCGGAAATGACCAGCTTTGGTGGTGGTGGCAGTGGCTGGGAGTCTTGGAAATCTGCTTTGGAGAAAGATGAAAATGGAAACTGGATTGAACTTCCTTTAATAAAGAAGTCAGTTGCAATGCTCCAAGCTTTATTGCTAGACGAGTCTGGACTTGGTGGTGGTCTTGGTGTCCGGGTAGTATCTGGTACTGGAACGGGAGGCATGGCAGCTTTGTATCAGTTGCTGGACAGTGACCAACCATTCTTGTGCATGCTTCGGATGGTGCTTGTTTCAATGAGGGAAGAAGATGATGGTACAGATAGCATGCTTATGAGGAGTGTAAACTCTGAGGATCGATTGTCAGAGGGATCCCATCAACATGCTGGCGATCTGTCATCCTTCAATAACTATGATCAAACTTCAACAAGGACAACACAATCGGCATTGCTGTGGAGGTACTTATGTAATGACTACATATTCAGTTCACTCAATAATCTCTACAGATTTGGTGTCTAGCTTTTAGAAGTTTCTTGATTGACCCATCACTAAAAACCTACAAATGGATCGGCAGAAATGTGTCTTCATTTTTTGCGACCTTCCTGCTGAGTGCAGCACTTTCTGGATAGCAAGTTGTTTATTTGAAAATAATCCCCTCTGTAACTTGGAACAACTAAATGGTGTCAAATAACTATTTCTGTAATTAACCGCACAACTCAATGCCAAACAACTATTTCTGTACTATAGGTCAGAACTTGTAATTGCCTGTGAAATTATGATCTGCTCATTCTGTAAACTGTCAGATTTGAACTTAAAATATGAATTTTCCTCCTGTACAACTTTTTAAACATAGTTGTATATTTATTTCCTCCAATTTGCACATAAAATATCCCTTTTCTTGAAGACACACCTAATTTTGGTCCCTCAACTTGGAAGTATAGACACTTCTAGGAAAATTCCATGTCTGTCTAATCTGTTCGAGATGCAAGTGTTCATCTAGGACTTCCAACACGTGTTAAACATTTATCATGTCGTGTTATTTTCGTAGAACCGGACTCCTGGGACACTTTTATTGATCTCTTTACCAAACACAAAACACATTATAAATCTGAATAAAAAATATTAGAATCTAATGGTAAAATAAATTTAACACAGATATTGTTGTGAAAAAAGTAAGTCAATAGCCCTTCTTTGTAACAGCTGAAATTTTTAGGTGACAGAGTGGCTAATCGTTGCTTGACATTTCAAATTGTCTTTCCAAGTGCAGGATTGTTAGAAGTAACAATCCAGCAAGTCCAGATTCAAATTTACAGGGACTAAGGTTTCAATCTAATGTAGGGTATTAAGAATGAAGTGAAGAAAAATACAAAGATTGTTCATAGGTAGGGAAAAAAGGGTGTAAAACAAAAATAAAATGAATAGCTTTGCACAGGGTTTCAACCATTGGTTACCATGAAAATCTCAATTAATTAATGAAATAATTTATCTCAATTGAACCGCAACAATCGTGAGATTCAGTTAGATATTTTTCGTTAAAAACACAACTTTTGGATGTTTTAAATAAAGAACTTCAAGGACTAGAAGTTTTAGTTGCAGGGAATCCAATCATTAACCATGCCATGTTAATACATCGAGAAAAAATCAATGGAAAACCCTAAGCATTCTAAACTTGTCAACGGCAAATGAAAAATTGTATAGAAGAAAAATCCTTTTCTCAAAGTATTAAAACAAACACACAATTTATTCAAAAAGATATAGAATTGAATAAACAAAAATATGCATTAAAAAAAATCAAAACCTACAATAACAATCAATTGTCTGTAGGCTAGGGTTAATTACAACTCAAATAAAAAGAAGAGGAAGAAAGGGGGGGGGGATGAACTGCATAGGAAAGAAGGGTTTAGATCCTCCAAAAATTTATAAAACTAATTATATAGTTTTTACATAATTCGAAGTTGCATGGGACATAAAACTGAGTCCATACATTTGGCATCAAACTAGGAGTGCTGGTCTCCGCCTCAAGTTTGGTGTCCAGCTTCAGTTGCTGTTTTGACTCCCAAAATTTCAAAATTTGGAGAAAGTCTATTAGAGTCATAGTTGTAGATTTTTTAGTTCTCTTTCCAATTGTGCAAAAATCAAGTCAATGAGACTTTTAAGTCAAAAGTTATGGCCGAAATATTGAAATGGTGTCCAGCTGGATTTTTGGTAAACTTTTGAAACATGCAACTTTGTTTTCCATTATTCAATCTTTTACTGCACACAAAGATATTCAATGGATTCCTTTTAATCCATCCATCCTTGGTACTCCGTGCAGCTCATTTTTAATTGCCTCAAAACTCTTTCCAATGCTCCTTTGGACTTGCTATTGCTTAGGACTTCTCCATTTATTATGAATTCTCCACTAAAAAATCCTATGCATTATGTAGGTTTTTCAATTACTCGACGTGGATATGCCTTCACCATTTATTTTTTTCTTTTTTATTAGGTGTAGACATTCATAACATGGAATGAATTCTTCATTCCAAGCATGAATGGAGAAGATCCTTCACTCTCCTTCCTCAAAAAATATATATATCTATATCGAATAGTAACTCTCGCCGTATTTGCTTGTGTGGATTTCTAAAAAGGTCAAAGCTTTATGAACAAATTTTTCTAAACTAATACTTTGTTCACACTCATTTTGAAATAGGTATAATGGGAAAATGATTTTGTTATTATTTTGATATAAATTACAATATATTTTGATTATAATGATGAATAGGTAGTTGCCATTTTCGTGGACAAGTGCAAACATATATATTTGTCTATTGCTATGTGTTATATTTTTTTTTCCTCAGTTCTTGTGTTGGTGTGTTCGTATTGTCTCATGTTCGTGTTCTGTTTTGAATTTGAACTTCTTAGTCCCTCATCCCATATTTCTTACTTTTTAGGCTATGTTTGGATCACAAATCCATCAAGGGAAAATGATAAGGATTCAAAATCATTTTCAAGGATTCAAAATCATTTTCATGTTTGGGTGTGATACAAAATGGAAGGGAAAATTTACAGAATTCGAGAAATGAAAAAAATAAAATAAAAGTAGAAAATTAATTTATTGAGGAATGCCTTTCATTTTCTTATATTTTCTTGCACTTTTTTTTTTTTGAAAAGTCTTATATTTTCTTGCACTCCCAAACAAGACCACAGGTTTTTCAAGTTTCCTTTTCTTTTTTTCCCCCCTCCCTTTTACTTTTCCTGTCCCCTTTACTTCTTCTGTTCCTTACCAAATCCTGGATTCAAACACACCCTTAGAGATATTTCAAGTTTTGCACGATAAAATGAGAGAAAAAAGAAATTTGTCAAATTGTCTTCACAAAATTGATGTTGCAGGACAATGTTTTCTTTACCTTCATTTTATTTTAGTTATAATTCATTACTTGTTTCTCTTGTTTAATTATTTTCTTTGTATTTAAAACAAATTATCTTACTAAATGACCTCATTCTGGACACTTTTCCTCAATTATGTCATGATGTATGTTGATGGCATATTTCTCATGCCATAGAGCATCAATCATATAATAGATAAAGCCCTTTTTGAAGTTTATTTATAAGGATTCTTTTGTTTCTGCATCATTTGTTGTGATTATGCCCGTGGCAAATCTAATTTGTAGTTATTAATAAACAGTGTGCTTTCACCTGTTTTAAACATGCCGATTTCTGAGTCCAAGAGACAAAGAGTATTGGTTGCATCCTGCGTTCTCTATTCTGAGGTTAGTTTTATACTAAGTAAGCTTGCTCTGATAGGTTTATGATTTAGTTCTTTGCTACCTGGTTACTGTTGTCATCTAGTGTTTGGTGCTGCCATTTGGGTTTACTACATGTATGCTGCAGGTGTGGCATGCTGTCAGCAGGGATAGAACCCCTCTTCGTAAACATTATCTAGGGGCAATTGTACCTCCATTGGTTGCTGTTTTGAGGAGGTGGAGGCCTCTATTGGCAGGAATTCATGAAATCGCTACTGCAGATGGCTTGAATCCCCTTGTTGATGATGATCGTCCGCTGGCCGCAGATGCACTGCCAATAGAGGTTTGTTGAACCCAGTGTGTTCTCTTTTTTTTTTTTTTTGGTTTCTATATCTTGGCATATAAATTTTCAGTTCATATTAATTGATCGGACTTCTGTGTGGATATTCTTTTCTGTGTTCTGATAGAATGGGATTTGGCTTTCTCCGTCATTCATGATTAGATGTTGCAAAGAGATTATAAGAGGGTGAGCATGTAATGTTACATCACATGATCGTGTACAGTTGCCAATGCTGAAGAAAAAAGAGAGGTTAAAAGAGATTAATTATATCTCCTCTCTCATTATATTTATATTAAGAACCCAAAGTACAACTAGATAAACATGCCCATAAATGTAAAAGGGAATTGTATAAGATGTGCCACTAATGACGCGAACACACTAATTACGCTAGCATGCCCCCTCAACTTGGAGCATACAGATTAAAAAATGCTTGTTAGAATATTTGGAGATTTGTGTGGATTGAAGGTTCCCTTCTTTCTTTTTTCCGTTTTTTTTCCTTGAAAGAAGGAAAAGGTAATAATGCCACTTGTATATTTTAAAAGTTTTTTGTTGGCTATTTGTGTGGGTGTTTGTTTTTTCATTATTTCTAAATCGGTTAATCAAATTCCTTGTGTTTTTCATAGTTAACGATGCGAATAGAGCACATTATATCGATTTTGCTACCCTACCTGGTAATTTCTTATAATTTTTTGTTCGCTGCAATATCTGAGACAACCAGTTGATGTTCAGGCTGCCCTTGCCATGATCTCTCCTAGCTGGGCAGCTTCCTTTGCATCACCACCTGCTGCAATGGCATTGGCCATGCTTGCGGCTGGAGCTGCTGGTGGGGAAACCCCAACTCCTGCAAGAACTGCACAGTTTAGGCGTGACTCATCGTTGCTTGAACGGAAGACAACTCGGCTTCATACATTTTCAAGCTTTCAAAAACCTTCGGGGTCACCCAGCAAATCATCCGGCATTCCTAAGGACAAGGCTGCCGCTAAAGCGGCTGCCTTGGCTGCTGCACGTGATCTTGAACGTAATGCAAAGATTGGTTCTGGGAGAGGTCTCAGTGCTGTGGCAATGGCAACATCTGCACAGAGGAGGAGCAGAAGTGATATGGAGCGTGTAAACAGATGGAATGTTTCTGACGCAATGGGAACTGCATGGTTGGAATGCTTGCAATCTGTTGATTCAAAATCTGTTTATGGGAAAGATTTTAATGCTCTATCATACAAATTTATTGCTGTCCTTGTTGGAAGTTTAGCATTAGCTAGAAACATGCAACGGTCAGAGGTATGATTTTTGCTTGTTGTACTTAATGAAGTAGCGTGAAGTGATCCGAATTATATTCATTTCTTTTTAGGTTGACAGGCGGACACAAGTAGATGTAATAGCTCGACATCGTCTCTGTGCTGGGGTACATGCATGGCGCAAACTCATCCATTGCTTACTGGAAATGAAATGCCTTTTTGGGCCATTTGGTGACCACTTATCCAATCCTAAGCATGTATGTTAATTGCCTCAAAATGATGGGCTATCTATGATCCAATGATTTTACTCTATCTTTTGTGATTAATAAAATCAAATTGTGAATGTTTAGGTTTTCTGGAAACTAGATTTTATGGAAAGTTCTTCAAGGATGAGGCGAAGTTTGAGGAGGAGCTACAGGGGGTCTAACCATTTACATGCTGCAAATTTTAAAGATCGTATGGAATTGAAGCAGGATAAAGAGAATGCCACAGGAGGATCTAAAGCTTCTATTTTGACAGCTGAAGCTATCCCTATGGAGGCAGTGAATGAGGATGAGCAGGAAGTAATTGATAATTTAGAGGCAAGGACAAATGAAATAGAACAGGATGGGGACATCGAGTCTACATTGTTGGGGATGACTGAGCAGCCCCTGCAGGCATCGGGGGAAAATCTATCAGCAGTTGCCCCTGGTTATGTTCCTAGTGAACTTGATGAGAGCATTCTTCTTGAGCTTCCATCGTCATTGATCCGGCCATTAAGGGTTCTACAAGGAACGTTTCAAGTAAGTTTTAATGTTAATGAATTGATCACTACCATCCTGTCTTTTTTTATGCCTCCTTTTAGATTGCTGTATCCAAATTCCCAGACTTACAAAATTGATATCTCTGAAATAGATGCATGCAGGGTAAAAAAAAAGATTTCAAGTGGATAAGCATGAAAAATAATGAGTTCAAATCCACTTGTCAATATTTCAAGAAGTTTATACTATTTCTTTATTCAGCAGTAGGAATTTGTGTCTAGAATTTGGAGTTATATTGTGATGCCGGTCATGATAAGTTTTACCAAATAAAAGAAACAATGCTTTTGGCAGATAACAACAAAAAGAATTAATTTTATTGTGGATTATACTGGAAGCATTTCTACAATGGATGGATTGGATCACAGTTCTGATAGTACAGTTCAAGAAAAGGATAAGAGCTGGTTGATGTCTTCCCTTCACCAAATTTACAGCAGAAGGTGAGATGAAAAAGTGTCTCTTTTTCTTTGTCTGTTTATGAATCCTTTATATTTATTCTACTTCTATTTCCTACTGTAGCATTTACTTAGATTGAGGACCACTTTTTAAAAGTTTTCTTTGAATGTAGCAAATTTGATTCTGGGAAAACACTGAGCATGTAGATATAAACTCATTCCGAACTTTTTGTGCTTTGATTTATTGTTCCCTTCATTTGGATTAATAACTAGAAATGGTCATTTTTTGGAAACGAAGTTCTTCTCTAAAATTTTTCATATATTTTAATTATTTGTTTTAGATTTGGTTTGTTTGTTATATAAAAATTTCCGTTGTTGGGCTCATTTTCTAATAGTTTGGCTTTTAGAACAATCCTTGACTTGACATTTTATTTGGTTTCGGAAGGGCATGATTCAAGTCTTATTATTGTGTTTGTTTCTCATTTATGCTTGCGCAGTCTATTCATGTTTGGTTGGTATATGTGCTTCATTTAATTTCTGTCTTTCTTTTGTCCATGCACATGACAGGGTTGCATGTGTGGAGGAGTTTTAAGTTATCTTGACATATATTATTGGGTCTATTTTCTAACTGTTTACGCTTTTAGGGCAATTGCTGAAACAAAAACAATAATATAAATAGTAAAGTTACATCTCTCTTTATAGCTTGAGATTTTAGATAGAATGGTGGCTAGTAGTTTAATGTAATATCATTAATATAATATCAATGCAGACAAATCTTCTGATTTCACCTACACCTTAGTGACTGGAGAGACTATTTTCGAGTATTGAACCGACAACCTTTCCTTAAAACAAGTGACATGGTCACAATATTTCGCTACATGCGTTCCTCGCCAAGAAATCTATTGCTTTGCTTAGTGGAATGTATGATCTGCAAATATTTCTTTTTGTTGATACTAGTCTTCTATTGTCTCATTAATGCTACAATTGAAATTCTCAAGGATCTTGCCATGAAATCTGTCCCGTCCTATTTTCTTAGGATTTACTCTCTTTGGTTCTTTGGTGCACTTAACATGATACAAGTTGTTACTTTCCTTTCCTCTTATTCTAGTCAACTTATAGATATTTTTCCCCACCATTTTCCTCAACTTGTTCTCTAATCGATCTTTTAGTTTCTTTTTAGCCAATTTGTACATTTTGTATGCTCTGCCATACTTAGGCAGATTCTTAGAGCACTTTCTCTTAGCTTTATTCGCCACTTATACCTCTTCATTCCATCGCCAGGTCTCCTATGAGGATGGTCTTTTTTTCTTTTTGATATGCCTAATATCTCTACAACCCCTTCTTTAATACATCGAGTCATTTCATTTCTCATGATGTTTACGTCATTATTTAAATTCCATTTTCCTTCCTTAAATATTTTATCCTTAAAAGCCACTTGCTTTTCTCCTTTTGGTTTTGACCACCTAGTCTTGAAAATGCATTTCCTCTATTGCTCTTCCACTTCTTAATATGGACGTCTAGTATTACTAATCTATGTTGTGTGTTAGACTCCCACCCTATATTACGTTACAATTTTTACATGATGCATGATCAACCTTTCTAGTAATTAAAAATCTATTTGACTTACTGTATCCATTTTTAAAGGTTACTAAGTTTCTTTTCTTTTAAAATAATTATTTACCATTACTACTTCATATGCCGTAACAAACTCTAAAATTGATTCACCTGTTATTTTTATATCCAAATCTATGTCCCATGCGCAACCTCTCGCACCCCCACTCTTTTTCCCCACTTGCCCATTTAAATCTCCTATAATTTTTTTTACCTATTTGGTATCTCTTGAATAAGTCCATACATATCTTCTCAACAATGTTATTTTGTTACTCACTTAGTCCTACATGGGGGGCATATGTACTAATAACATTAATCATCGCTTCCCTTAGTATTAGTTTTATAGATGTTATTTTATTCTTTATTTTCTTAACACTTACAACCTTATCTTTTAGATCCCAGTTGACAATGATTTCTACCCCATTTCTATTCTTATCTTCCCCCAAATACCAAAGTTAAAAACAAGTATTTTTAATTTCTTTTGATTTTTTCTTTTATCCACTTAGTCTTTTGTGGGCAAGTTATATTTACTACTTTTCCTAGCTGAAGTATCTACCAATTTTCTTAGTTTTCCTTCTCTACTTTATTGTTGTTAATAAATAAGACAAACTGACAAAACCCACCTTTAGGGTTCGAACCCTTCAGAAATTAGCAACCAACATCAAGCAAATCAGGAAAAGAGGGTGGAGAAAATGTGTGTTTGAGCCAAGCATATATGAAAACAAGAATATTCCCATTTTGCAAAATGAATGGCACGCTTCTTACCGTCAAATGCTCTAGCATTTCTCTCCCCCCAAAGACCCAATCGACATTGGATCCCACAAAAAAAAAAAAAGAAAAAGAAAAAAAGACTCCGAACCTAGTTCACTGTTGGACTACAACTATGATTCCAGTGCAAGAACAACTCCAAAATTTAAGCTGACATAACTTACTCAACCCCAAATAAGGTCCAAAAAAGATTACATACATCTCTAACCATCTGACAATGTAGAAAAGTTAGTCCGCTGATTTGGCATCCGTCTTGCACATGAAGCACCAGTCAAGAATAATATATCTCCATCTTCTCAGATTATCCAAGGTCAGAATAGCTTGTAAGGAGACCATCCAAGCAAAGAACACTAGCATAGAGGGAACTCTAGATTTCCAAATAGATTTTCTATAATGGTGTAAAGACTTATAGAAGGACCGAACGAAAAACAAACCTTTTCATGATGTGCTTCATTTCCATCTATCATCCTTCCCATTAATGGGGGAATGATCCTGGAGGAGAGACAGCAAATTAGCCAATGAATCAGTCTCCCCATTCTCTTAGTTTTCTTGTTAGTAAGCCTATTTTTCAAGTTGTTATCTGTAACTTACTTTCTTAGACTAGCTTCTTTACCCACACTTGTCCATTAAGATGCGGGAACTCCTGCCTACTTCTAATCGCACCCCAAGGGCTGATGTGGCACGTTGCTTAGAGAGAACGCCCTAGCAAACTCTTGTCCATATTTCACTACACCCGAGATTCAATGTCGTGTGTCACAAGTAGGGGACAACTTAACGAAATTCTCATTTGAATGCATATTCATTCGAAGTGACTTTTATGTTGGTTATCAACATACTGCAACCATCCTCCTTTATTTGGGCTTAAGATTGTTTTAAAATAAATATTAAGCACACACAAGCAGACTTAAGTTGTATGTCCATTATCCATTTGTGAAAAATTTTGGCACTTTCGGGGCACGAGTGCAATCTTTTGAATTTTGGACACATATTTTCCACATTTAAAGGGTGTCCAAAATTTTGAGCTTCATTTTTAAATTAAGATGTGTTGAATATGTGTTAGACATGTTTTTTTTACGAGTGTCCAAGAAGTTTTAGTGGATCCCTTGTGGTCGACACTACTCCTTCCAAGGATTGTTCATGCTGCTAGGTTATTCATATGACGAGAACAAGATAAGATCTGCTGGTGATTCTACATGTCCATTTCACTTATAAAAATGTAATATTGCAATGAATGCAAAATGGTGCTCTCTGCTATTGTAGTTACCTGGCATATGATGTCTGGATTACTGCAATAGGTTCTTCAGTCTATACCAATTGTAATAAAAAATGTAAGAAGAAATTGTGGATTCTCTTTCTAAGTAGTTAAGGTGTCTTATTTTTTAATCACCTTATGCTGGATGTCTGTTGTATCATACATGCTACATGTACTAACCACCTAGTGAATCAGCATTTTGGAATATATTTTGGGGATAGAATTTTTCGTTCCAGGGCAATAATTTTGTTGTTCCAACATACTTTCTTTATAGTTTGTTTAGTTTTTAGGAGACAGGATCAAAGTTTATGAATAAACTGTCGTCCAGTGAGATTTTTAGGTAGGAAGTAGAAAAGAGAGCACCATAGGATGTGAAGAGTTCAATTACCAAGAGGTAAATGGACAAGTTGCACGTTTGATGGTACTAACTTGTTGACTTTGATATCCATTCTTGACTTAAAGAGAACTACCCTCTCAATTCATATCACCTCATTGCCTTCTTATCTAAATAGCCAATCCCTTTTATATGATAGTTTGGCATATAGAATCCTTGTTTCGCTTTAAAAAAGCAATAAATATTCACGATTAACATTGGTTGATTATCGTTTAATCAGTATTTTGATTTATGTTATTTTTCGACTTTCTATTTTAGGGTAAAATACCCGTGTCGACATAACATAACAACGATACGAGTGTGGAATCCATGTCGAAATATGGTGAAATTTCATCCAACACTTTTGATGTTAGAAGAGATGAAGGTTGGATTTAAAAATATTTTAGACAACATGTGACTGACTCTACTCTTTTGATCTTGTATAACATAAAAAGAAAAAAAAAAAAAAAAAGCTTTTATAATTTACTTCATGAGTGCATTTTGATTTTAGGTTCATTGTTATTCTAGTGATTATCGTTAGTTTATGATACTATGTTGTTACAACACTAAAAAAAAAAAAATACATTTATCTCCTCTTAATAGATTTGTCTCCTCTTTGTTTGTATATATTATTATAAATTACACTTACATATATATAATATTGTTTTATGTGTCGTATCTCCATATCTGTATCTAATATTGGGACACTTTTCAATCGAGCCCCCATTTCCTAAAATATAAATAATACTTTCCCGAGTACAGAGGCTGAGGAACATAAACTATGATAACAATAATCTGTGAGTACTACACGTGCTTAATGCCTTGAATGATATGGCGTCGTCAAATCCATATAGCCGATCCCATCTAGTGGAAAAAAGCTTAGTTTGGTTTGAACGGTAATTAAAGGAATTTGCTTTCTCGCTATCTTGTACTTTTGTCCCTTTTGTTTTCACCCTTTTAGAATATTTTTTTTTTCTTTTTCATTATTTCATTTTTTGGTTTGTGCATCTAGCTGTTTGTTAGTTGGTTTGTTTTGATTTGTGCATCTAGCTATTTGTTAGTTGGTCTGTATATTCATTTGTTATTTATTTATTTTTATTTATTTTTTACCTTTTTCAAAGTTTCCTCACAGGTTTACTATTTTCGTAGGTATCTCCTGAGAAGAAGTGCCCTGGAATTGTTTATGGCTGATCGATCAAACTACCTAGTTGATTTTGGGGTATTACCTTTTGAAACTCACATTTTGTATTTACTCTGTAAATCATGTTAGTTCTTGGCATTTACTCAACATGTTTGTTCTAAATCTTTTTGCTTCAGAGTACTGAAGGGAGAAGAAATGCATATCGAGCTATTGTTTTTGCATGCCCTCCTCATTTAGACAATATTTATCTCGCAACTCAGGTATTTTTTTTGGTTATTAAATGCAGTGCAATTGGCCTTAAAAGCAATATCAATATTACTTCACCCCATTCCCTCTTGCCTATAAACTATGCGATTGTGTGTTTTTCGTAGAGACCGGAACAAATTTTGAAGAGAAAAAAATTAATGGAGCGTTGGGCTAGGTGGGAGGTATGAATCATGAGTGAACGTTGGATGTATCTTTGGTCTGACCTATGTTACTGTGGTTTAAATGTTTCTTTTCTTTTGGGCTGAGCATATGAAAGTTGGTAACAGTGAATGCTTTGCAGATCAGCAATTTTGAATATCTAATGCAGCTTAACACATTGGCTGGCCGTAGTTATAATGACATTACTCAGGTGGAGTTTTCTTGATGATTGGCCATTTTTTAAGTCATTCATGAGGGTGATTCTACTCTTGTTTTACTAAGTTTCTTCCTTTCATTCAGTATCCAGTTTTCCCGTGGATTCTTTCTGATTACAGTTCCAAAAGTTTGGATCTTTCCAATCCTTCTACTTACCGAGATCTGTCAAAGGTATTGCCGTTTTGAGTTTCCTCTCAAAATTAGTTTTCACCTATTGTGTTTAAGCTAACAAATAGCCTCCTTTTCTTCCAGCCTATTGGTGCATTAAATGCCGATCGATTAAAAGAATTTCAAGAGAGATACTCCAGCTTTGACAATCCAGTGATTCCCAAGTTCCATTATGATTCACATTATTCTAGTGCCAGAACAGTATGTTTTCTAGAATTTTAACTGTCAATCAAATGTCTATGGCCTAGTAGGTTTTGTTTTGTGTGGTATATTTTATTAAATGATGGAGAATGTAGTGTTATGCAATATAATTGTTGCTAGCTGCATTGGTGGGACCATGTACTTGCATCACCTAGCCACTACTTGGATACGGATGGGTAAACGTCTGACGCATCCATCCAAACCAGAGAGGCTGTTCCTTCACTTGTGATGGTGGAATAAGAAGAGAAAAACACTCATATTCGATGGTAGAGAAGGGTTTCATAATTGTCATGTAAGGAGGCATAATGAATTTCCTTTGTGTTGAACGTTAAAAGGTCTTACTCAATTACATACTTAAATTGAGGTCACTCTTGGGGATACTAGTGAATTTTTTTTGCTTTAGTCGTTAATGAATTGACTACATGCACAAAAAGAGGTGTCATGGCCTATGTTGTTTGTTGTTGATATAGTTTTAGTAGACAAAACAAAAGATGGAGTAAGTGCTAAGTTATAATTGTGGAAAGAAGCATTAGAATCACAAAAATTTGGTAAGTTTCCTTATTTTGATTTCATATTTAACAAGGTCTCCCCCCCCCCTTTTTGTTTGATATTTTGAGGAATTAGTTCCATACACGAGTCTAGCTGAATTTCACTTGCTCACCCATTTTTTCCCTTTTTTTTTTTCCTTTTAACTTCATTAATAATTTTCTATGAACCTTTGCATTTTTTTCTCACTAATAATTTCTTTATGAATCTTAAACTTTTTTCCTTTTATTGTTTGTTCCCAAGCATACTATCCCA
This sequence comes from Sideroxylon spinosum, assembly GCA_003260245.2. NCBI lineage: Eukaryota > Viridiplantae > Streptophyta > Magnoliopsida > Ericales > Sapotaceae > Sideroxylon > Sideroxylon spinosum. Next base: position 41,026,387 of record QLOD02000013.1, on the reverse strand, counting down.
TACGATTTATGTTTACTATCATTTGGCATTTCTTTGTTACTGGGCAACTATGATCTCCAAATGTTAAAGTAATGCTCCTACATGATTATTATTTTGTTTGACAGGTGTTGTATTATCTTTTTAGAGTGGAGCCATTTACTACTATTTCAATCCAACTGCAAAGTGGCAAATTTAATCACACAGATAGCATGTTTTCAGACGTCGGTGCTACTTGGAATAGAGTCCTTGAGGACTTGAGTGATGTGAAGGAATTGGTATGAACTGATCTGACTGCTAAGAAAAAGCATATTTGTTAAGCTTGAATGCCATGATAATTTGCATCTTAAAAGTCTTTACATGATTTTCGTGACTGTTGAGGGAAGCTAAGTCAATATAAAGAATAAAGTCATCCTTCCCCTAGTGCCTTAAGCTTTTAGGTAAGATAGTGGCTAACACTTAACATGGTTTCAGAGCCTGCAAAGGTCCTCAGTTCAAACCTAACCTCCACCCATAAAAGTCAATAATTCCACGTGTTTGACCCCTTGAAAAAAAGTCGAATGTAGTTACACATGAGAAGAGGATATGTTTTGAGAAAAAATATAATTAATAAAGCTGCCCTAACAATCTAAATTTTTAGATGAGATGGTGGTTATCACTCTAGCAGTGACTTCTATTCTTCTTCATTTGGATTAGCTCAATTACTACTGAACATGATTCAAAGACACATAGATGCACCCTTATTTGGGGCCAACTATTATTATTATTATCGTTGTCGTCATCTTTTCCCTGTAAATTGTAGGTTCCTGAACTTTTTTACCTTCCGGAGATGTTAACCAATGAAAACTCAATCAATTTTGGTACAACGCAACTTGGAGAAAAGCTCGGTATGAATTTGTTTGCTCCAATTGAAAAACTGGACCTTTATTCTCTGTAGCACTGTAAATATACTAACTTCTTTCTTTCTTTTTTATTTCATTCACCATTCTAGATTCGGTAATGCTGCCTCCTTGGGCTGAAAACCCTATTGATTTCATTCACAAGCATCGAATGGCTCTCGAAAGTGAACATGTATCTGCGCATCTGCATGAATGGATTGATCTCATATTTGGGTGGGTTCTATTATAATTTTGATGGAAAGTTATTTTTTCTGTTGCTGTGGTTTTTTTTTTTTTTTTTTTTCAATCATAAATTTCCAATTTTTTATTTGGGAATTAAGAGAGATGTAAACTATTAACCAAGTTAAGTGTACTCAAGTAGGGGTGTTAAGTGTGTTTATGTGCCTAAATGATGGATTCATCTAATTCTCATTCTGAGACGAAGAGATATTCGTATTTTTAAGATGCTTATTTTGTTGTCTTGGATAAAGTAATGTTTACATGGTTGTATAAAGATTTCATTATGGGAGCTATATGCATAGTTATATGGTAAACTCACATTAGTAAACAATGTCCCACTACATGTTTGATGCATGTTTCATTTCTGTACTCAAGTGTTAGTGTGTTCAAAATGCATTTCCCATTTCTGTATTCAAGTGTTAGTGTGTTCAATAGCATACTCTGTACAGTCAGAGATGTCACTGTAATTCAGGACAGAAGTACAAGCTTTTTCTTTTTTTTAAATCAAAATGTGAATAATTTTCTCTTATAAAGATGTAATATATATGTAGATGATTTGATTTTTTCAGGTATAAACAGCGAGGAAAAGAAGCTGTGGAGGCAAATAATGTGTTCTTTTACACTACCTATGAAGGGATGGTGGATATTGATAAAATTCCAGAACCAGTATGTCAGCACTCTTTAATTTTATTGTTTTTTGGGTTTGGAGAGCTGTTACTTAATTTCCTTAATCACCAACAGGCACAACAACGTGCTACACAAGATCAAATTGCTTACTTTGGTCAAATCCCATCCCAACTTCTGACTCTTCCACACTTGAAGAAGATGCCACCAGCAGATGTTCTTCATTTGCGGGTAATCATTGATTTATTGTGAATAAATCATTGTTCTTAAAGTTGTCTTTTGCATATATTGTTTCGTCATGCATCTGTGCATGCAGACACTTGGTCATCTTTCTCCCTATTCCTCTCTCATGGTCGTCAAGGTTTTCAATGTGTATTTAATAATCTATATGTAATTTGGTAGGAATCATACAAATATTTCGGGGTGGAGTGCTACGAAAGGGAGGAAAAAACTCTAATTCATTGTAATTCTCAAGTTGACTACCATTGTATATTAGTGAACAAAAGAATCTCTATAACCCATGAAATGAACCTTATACTCAGGGATGAAGTTATGTGGGGACCTTCATCCACACCCACATCTGCCATAATTATTGTAGATTGCCTTATATTTTGTACATCTGCCATAATTGCCTTATATTTTGTAGTTAAAATTATAAAATATAAGTAGTGGCCTTTCCTTTTGTTAAAATTTGTTGTAGCTACTATACTTTTGGTAGGCCTAGGCATTTTGCCTACCCCGAATTTAGCATTCCTAGCTTCGCCCCTACTTATAACCCACAGGTCGATTGGGTTGGTTCTAGACAAAGATCCATTTGATCTTGGGTCCAAAAATTATATACTCGGTTAATTCAGTTTGGTGATTGGGTACCCAATACCTGATCCTTATACATATACTTCTAACAAAATATTATCTAACTGTCATACAAGTAATATATATGAAGATCATTAGTTACGGTGATTTGTTGTGTGAATCATCTTACTTAGTTATATATCATAAGTAAATTATGAACTTTCTTAAATTATAATTTGACCTATAGATACAACCCAAACCAAAGCAACTTTCCTCAGGTCGAGTTTATTATGGGTTTAATACTTTCTAGACTCAACAAAGATAGGTTTGGTTCTAGGTTCAACAATAGTCTGATGTAGCCTAATCCGTTCCCACCTCTTGTTACAAATTCACATCATACTGACTTGGAGAATATGAATAAACATCGCAAGCCGTCTCTAAAAGGGACTGTTGTAATATGCCATTTGAAATTGTGGATGTGCACATGTATTTTTCATTTAAAGAGTTGCTCAATGAACCTTGTTATGGTTCTTGTTGAAGCTTTTGAAATTTTAGGACAATGAATGAGAGGATCATTTCTCTTTTGACAGTTGTTGGAGCTTATTGTAAGAAAGGGAGTGAACATAATAGATTTGGTCTGCCACACAAAGGATGAGAAGGGCATCTTATTTTATTTAGGAATTACTTAGTATACCCTTTTCAAATTTGTGAAATATTTAACACCTTGAATTCCTAATTACTTGATTCATATCCTTTTTCTTCCTCCTCTCCCTTCAGCTTTTAAATATTTGCACTCATCTTGTTGTAGAAGTAGCACTATTATGATGGCAATAGAATAATGATGAGCCATGAAACACGGACATCTAAAAGTGAGTACCATATTTATTTCTGACACATGTTCAAACATGCTATAATACATGTTGAACACTTCGGAATAGATGTCGAACACAATAAGTGAAGTATCCAATTTTTTAATGTATTGTTTTTTCATCGGACACAGTTAGACACATGTTGAACACATCAAGTCAAGTGTCCAAATTTTTTATTATATATATGTTTTCAATTGACATGATCAGGACACACTGGATGATGTAGTTAAGAGTTTTTTACGATTTCTAAAACTATTTTTGGTGACCAAATTGAAATTGCTCAAGTTTTTTGGCATAAAATTAAACAATAAAATCTCTAGCATTCATATGGAGTCAAAATTCATCTCATTTTTTATCTCCGCTTTTATTACTTTTATATGTTGAATAATATTTATGCATTCAAATGTTGAATTAATGTGATTTTTGAAATTTTTTTGTTGATTTGTGTATTTTCTTCTTACATATGTTTAACTAATAAAAAGACACTAAACTATATTTTTCTTGTCAAATTGTCCCTGTATCTGCACCATAATCTTCTTCAATTGTTTTGTGTCCTATTTCCATATTTTGCATCCATGTCCATGCTTCTTAGATTGTGAGTAATTGATGACACCTTGTCTATGCTGATTAAGGGGAGTTGGAATTTTTTAACTAGAATGAAAGTGAAAACTTTATCTCATATGCTAATACTATTTAAAAGCTGAATCTGATAGAATTAATTTCGATTTCGGTTTGATTTTGATTTTGCAATTGTATTCTTCTTTAGCTATTTATTATGAAAAGCAGTCTCTCTAGCATATGAAGATATTGCTCGTTTCAAAGATTCATCTTAACAATTATTGTGCTCAAGGTTGCCACATACTCTTTTAAGTTCCTGTGACTCTAATTCCCTCTGTGAGGTAAAAAGCTGCCAGATCCTTCCACCCCCACCCTCTCCCTTGAAAGAACATCGGTAAGTTTGCATTAGTTCAGCCGGAGTAAGGACCAAGTACGAATGCTTTCAGTAGTTCTCTTTCCCATGGTTGAGAGCAGTTAGCCAAGCCAAGTGTTAAGGGGCACCAGCCCATTAATATAGTCATGGGTTTTGACTCGTATCCCCCTCCTCCCCCTTAATTGATGTGCTTATCTGATCCAAAAAAAAATTCCAGATTGTTGATACCTATTTATCCTCAGTTGCCTAACTTTACATGTCAAAGCTCACTAACAATTTGATGTTGCATGTTAGACCATCTTTCGGAACCCCAATGAACTTCAACCATATGCTATTCCATCTCCAGAATGCTGCAACCTACCTGCTGCCGCCATTCATGCATCTCCAAATTCTGTTATAATTGTTGATGTAAATGCTCCAGCAGTGCATGTTGCACGGCACAAATGGCAGCCAAACACACCTGATGGCCATGGTGCTCCATTTCTTTTCCTGCATGGAAAACACAGTGCAAGCTCCACTGGTGGAGCACTCATGCGCATGCTCAAAGGACCAATTGGATCTGGTTCAGAAGAGCGGCATTTTCCCCAAGCACTTGCATTTGCAGCTTCTGGAATTAGAAGCTCAGCGGTGGTTGCTATCCTAAGTGACAAAGAAATCATCACGGGTTAGTTGACCAATTGTTTTATATACGATGTTGTTATTTTGAAGTCTGCCACAATTGTGTAATAAAATGCTTTCTTTTCCTAGCAAAATTCCATTATGCTATGTTTGGAATATGGTTTTGTGGGAGGAATAAAAATGAAGGGAAAATAAAATTTATAATTTGTGCAATTTTTTATACACTTAACCAAGTAAACATTAAATGTTATTAATAAGAGTCTATTCATTTTAGTTTTATTTTTCTAACTCACTAAAAAAAAAAATAAAGTAAATTTGACTTTTTCACTTCATTTAACATTCATATCATTTTCCTTTACTTTTTCTTTCCCTCCACGAATCCATACCCCAAACATAGTTAAGGAACTTCAGCAAAATTCAGTAACTAATTTTCTTTCCGTGAAAAATTTTGATTAGTTATACTAAAGTTTAGGTCTCATGGTACTTTGAATCATGGGTGAACTCTTATTCGTATCCAATATTAGAAATGCAAGCCCATGCGGTGAAAGTAGCTTTTACTGACTGGCCTGGAATAAACTAAGATGCTGTGCTTGAAGTTGTTTAGCCATTTACCATAGGCTAAACTTTTACAATTCCAAATTTCAATTACAATTTATTATTGTGGCTTACAAGATAACTAAAATGTTCAATATTATTTGCACCAATCTTTGCCTAATGCCTATTGTAGTAGGATCTTGCATGATGGATCCAAGATTTAATGTTTGGGGAGGCAAAGTTGAAAAATTATATACCAAAGGGGCATTAGGAGTTTTGGGGGGAAAAAAATTAAGGGGGTGTGCCTTTATTTAAAATTGTTACTAAAATTATGCTAGACCTCTAAATATTTTGAGAACTTAGTTGACCCCCTCTGTCCCTTCAGATCCAATGTGTCATATTCTGAAGACGGATAATTTGCATGAACCAATGCCCTTTTTCTGATAATTAAGCAGTAGAGGGAACGCAACCTATACAAACCAAGATCACAGGGCAATAGAAAGAGCCAACTATTCGTCCAAAGTATCAACAATAACTAACAATTTTTCCAAAACTAACAGAAGAATGTTAGGAAAATAAACTACTCTCCCAAAGACCAAAAGCAAAAGGAGACCGACATCGTGTCTTTTGGACTATATACTGTTATTCCACTCCTTAAAAAGATTGATGATTGCTCTCTCTCTCCAAAGACACTGTAGCAAGCATAACAGGGTCACTACCCAAAATAATTTCTTGCAATTTCTAGTGCATCCTCTTTCTCACAAATGGGAAAGCTACTGCTCTTGTATAACCATCACCCATTCTACCTCAACATACTGGAATAATCATGCCTGACACCTACCTAACTACTGCACAATGCCAGAAATGATGGTTAATGGTATTCCCATCCGTCTTGCATATATAGCACTAATCAAATGCAAAGAGTTGCCTTGTCCACAAGATATTTCTGATCATATAATTTCTCTAACCACCACTCAACCAAGTAATGACATGGGGGGAACTTGAATAGTTATTAACTTTAGTGTCTCTTGCATCTAATTTTTATGACGCATGTTGCCAGGAGGACTCAAAACATTTTTGATATCGCTTATGATTGTAATAATTATTTGATTACTTGTTTCCTAGTTTTCTGCATCTTTTGGTTGATGGGATGGCATGCTTATCCATACAAATAGTGAACATTTGCTAAAAGGTGAATGGAGCAAGGCTAGATGTTCCGACCATCGAGACTCACCGGAGGCGAGCAGGTTGAGAATTAGGTGAGTGAGAGAGAGTCTCTTGAAGGAGGTAGGTGAACTCTTAATGGCTATTATGGAATGTTTATAGCCCTCAGATTGGTAAAAATTTGGGAGGCCTTAATGAATCTCCTAATTCTAGCCACTAAGCTACTTATCTCTGGCGATAAAATGATCAAGTGTGAAATCACAGTCTCCTAGGAGGGATCTCGTGGCTGAAGGGGTGGAAAAGTTCTTGGGCCTTGCTTCTAAGTCAAAAAGTTGGTCCCTCTAGCAAGTGCAATGTGATCCTGGGGAGGCTACACTTGTGAAGTTCATGTGGGGAACTATTAAAAGGGAAAATGCCACAAGGCATCACATGTGGGTAAGGTGTCCAAAATGTCTCTAAGTAGAAGCCTTGGAGTTCGAAATGCCCACAAACCGAAGTACCTGCGGGGGTTGTCCCACTAAAAGGCATCATTTTATTTATTATTATTTTGGAGCCGGGGGGGGGGGGGATGCCCAACTGCAGTAGCCTAGGAAAGCCATCCCGGTCAGGGCTAACATGGCATTAGTCTACCGAGCGTATGAGTTTATCCACTGTCCCTGGGTGACCTAGTGTTTGGAAACAATGCCTGCACTTCCCTTATTCAAATCATACTACAAACTTCCTATTTTATTTTAAGCCTTCACAGTATTGCATAAGTCTGATTAAAGGCCTAAGGAACTGCCTGAGAAGCCAGTACTTGCCTAAAGCTTGACTTAGTATCAACTATTGATGACGGTAGTAATTAACAATTGATGATTATTTTTTTTTCCCTTTGGATCTTCTAATTGTTGAAATCTCATTTGAAGTTTTGCATGTTTAAGCATCCTTTGCAGTAGCGTACATTATTACTATTTTCTTTTACGTGGTGTTAAACTTATCACTTCAAACCTATTATGACTAGGGGGCCATGTGGATAACAGTGTCAGACTGATATCGTCAGATGGAGCAAAGACTTTGGAAACAGCCAGAGGGCATTGTGCTCCAGTGACTTGCTTGGCTTTATCACCTGATGGAAACCACCTTGTGACTGGATCCAGAGATGCAACAGTTCTTATCTGGAGGATACATATGGCATCCTATTCTCATTTAAGCAGCATGTCAGAGCCTTCCCCTGGCTCAGGTTCACCAACCTCAACTAGCAGGAATACATTAGCAGATGTCCTGGCAGACAAGAGCAGGAGGCAATGTATTGAGGGTCCCATACATGTCCTCCGGGGCCACCTTGGGGAAATAATTAGCTGCTGTGTGAGTTCAGATCTTGGAATTGTTGTCTCGTGCTCCGCCTCATCAGATGTTCTGCTCCATTCTATTAGAAGTGGTCGCTTAATCAGAAGATTGGTTGGTGTGGAAGCCCATGTTGTCTGCCTTTCACCTGATGGGATCATAATGACTTGGAACAAATCTCTTAATACTCTCAGCACCTTTACTCTTAATGGAACTTTGTTAGCCAAGGCTGAACTCCCTCTCTTTTGTAGCATTAGTTGCATGGAGGTTTCTGTTGACGGACACAGTGCTTTGATTGGATTCAACTCGTGCTCAGAAAATGATGGAGCTTGTGACAACAGCAGGCATTTTGAGTCAGTGGAACCCGGGAGTGGAGATAACAACGGGGGATCATACGAAACAAATGAAGACAACAGACTGGAAATTCCTTTGCCTTCAATTTGCTTCCTTGATCTGTATGCTCTAAGGGTATGGGAAAACAAAATTAAATAAATAAGTAAACAAATTATCGAAAGGCAATCTAAACAAGTTCCTTTTTGTTATGAGTGTGATTTATATATGGTATGGATATTCATATAAGCTACAAGTGGACTAGATCCTATATCTAGTATGTCAATTGAGAGAAACCACTCATTTTCTGTGTCCCTACATAAAATCCTGCTTTACTAATTGGCGGATGTCATTTTGCTTGCAGGTACTTCATATAATTAAACTAGGTAAAGGACAAGATATTACAGCTCTGGCTCTAAACAAGGACAAAACTAATCTTTTGGTGTCGACTGCTGATAAACAATTGATAATCTTTGCTGATCCTGCTGTAAGTTCAACAATCTCTATGCCTAAGAGTTTATCGCTTTTGTAGTTGTTAAAAAAAAAAAACCAATACAATATAAAAAGAGTTCACTTATATGTTTGCTTTTTGTTAAATCTCATAAAGTAACTTTATTTGTCGAGATTTGTTTTGAAAATTATTTGCTAAAGGTTTGTAATATATAAATATGTGGGAGAAACCACAGTATTAAGAATAAAATCATTCATTGAATCTACAATTTTGTTTTCATTGAAAGTTAACAAATACGACTTCAATGAAATTGTGGTTACAAACCATGAGATTATTGAAGACATGTTAAATTCATGGTTCAGAAACATAACTTCGATGAATAATTTATACCTAAAAATTAAAAACATAGTTTTTCGCCAATACTTATTAATAATCTAACAGAGGAAGTTAATGAGTTCAAAACTTACTACCAATCCAAAAGAGTCAATATGCGCACATGTTTGGCCTCATTAAATTTATTTTACTTTTAAAATATTCATCTAGAATGTAATACAGAATAGCTTATATCAATCATACTATGTAATAGAAGTATTTTTGAAATGACCACAAGATTAGAAGTTATAAATTGTAGTTTTTCCATGATCCCTTGTAATGGGAAGAAGTTTGATGTGAATGTTGTTTAATTGCGACTCTTTTCTTCTGCCATTTGCAGTTAAGCTTGAAGGATCGCGAAAGTGATGCTCGCAACCCCCTCGAAAAGTGAGATTTTAAAACCATTCATTTTTAATTTGTCGGAGGACTCGGATAATTTTGTACAAAGCGATAAGTACCAACCAAATTGATACTACAGTGGACAAGCTGGTTAGCCATCCTGGGATGAATTTTTGGTCAGCTGTTAGCGGCTGTTTTGTGAGCGTAACACGTATCGAAAGAGTGGAACAACTTCATATATCAAAGTGAACATTAGATTTATTCAGGGTCCTGCAGTCTTGACTCAATTGAGTGGCAAATTCTAGGGTAGTGGGTTTTGATTCTATTCCAAATTTTTTTTTTTTTCGGGTACCAAATTATATGAAAATTCAATGGAAATAAGCTTTTTTCCTTGATACGTGAGGTGTGCATTTTCCAGTTCATATAGCAATTATTATTTGCATTTCATGCTGTGAGAAGAATATCCTGGCTTTTAGGGCTATGATTGTCCAAATCACACGCCCTGTATAACTTGTTCTTTCACCACCTCATCTCTTTGGGAGCCAAAAGAAAAAAAAATAATAATAACAATAACTTGAGTATTTTTGGAAATTTTGGATAGACATTTTTGTGGATTTAGGAAACCGGTTTATATGAAGTTCAAATTACCCACCAAAAAAAAAAAAAAAAAAGGTCAAATTGTGAAATTTATGCGTTTGATAAGATTATGAATCATGCAATGCTCAAACATTTGGCCATTTCTATATAACTTCTGAAACTTAAGTGCCACATGTGATGCTCAACTTCCTCATTCAGCAACGCTAGCTACAATATCAATAGTGAAGGGATTCACAAAGCAAGAGATGGCAGAGGAGCTAGATTTGGAGGGGTGGTGCGAGCCGGTAGTCATTGTCCAGGGAAGGCGGCGCCGGCGAAGGAGCGGAGGACCAGAGAGAGCTGTTGAGCCAATCGGGACTAGGTTCTTGACCATCTCGATCTGGCCGAGAACAATTGTAGAGAGAACAATTGTGGAGTGAGCGAGGGCTAGGGTTGACGATATGGGCGAATAAGTCTTTTTGATTTTTATTTTATTTTGAACTTAATTTTAATTAAGTTAAATCAAAATCATTAAACCATTTTAAAAATACCAAAATTCTTAGTCAAGTTGTTAGTAATGCGAGGACAAGTAGAGCAAAGTTAATATGAAGAAAAATAATAAGATAGGAAATAATTTGATGTGATTTAACAAATATGTTGGGTTTATTTAGTCTTTTACCGTAATTTTGAGGAATTCTTTACTTACTTTTTTAATTTTTTTTTTTTGGGTTTAAATATAGTTTATTTTTGCTTATAAGAACAGTACATTTTGGTGATTTTAAAAATTAAACAAATAAATATTATGTGTGTAATTGTTAATTTTTTATTAATTTATTTTGATTTTATTTTTTGAAAATTTAATTTTTTAGACTTTGAAAATGAAAAATATTAATTTATTTAAAATTTTAAACGATATATAAAGGAAAACAATTAATTTTTATAATAAATAATAAATTGGGTGGTGAAAAAATAAATGGTAAAAAACGAGAAAACATACTCTTGATGGAAAGGGAAGAGGCTACGCCGCGCCGCCAAACAGGGTCCAATATTTGCGAGAGGCTCTCTTTCTTGTTCAGGAAGACCACGGTTGGGCGCAGTGGTGCGGTAGCGAAGAGAGGTAGAGTGATGGGTGGGAAAGGTCGGAGAAGGAGAGAGAAGAACTACAGAGCAGCACATGGAGCGCACAGCCGTCTTCCGCCGCCTCCTCATCCCTCCGCCGTCGACGCCGTCCCTTCTAAACTTCGGAAGATTATGGCCTTCACCAATTCCTCTCGACCGGGTTCTCTCTCTTTCTCTCTCCCTCTCTCTCTCTCTCCGCCCCTTGTTTTGTTGATTTTTTTCCTCCTTAAATTTTGTGTTCTTTGGGTATCTGAGCATTTTGTGCGGTTACAGGATCTGCAAAAGCATCAGTGGATGATGAACAAGTGAAGGGAGGGGGTGGCAATGGAGGCGACAAGGTAACTCCTTTTTTTCTAATTTTTTTTGTTATTAGTCAGTCATTTTTTGTGTTTAGAAGTTTAAAAGTGGAAATTTTTGGATTGTATTGCTGGGTTATAGGGTGAGTTTGATTGTGCTAAATTTAATGTACCGTCCCTATTATGGCTTGAAATATGACTACTGTTTTTTTTTTTTTCTTTTGGGGAGCATGTAAATTAGTGTATCAAGCCTAGTTGCTAAACTTGTATGTATCCATGGTTCTCTTATACAAGGACAATTTTTTTTCTCTTTGGATTTTCTTGGCTACCAATAAGCTGGAACATTGTTTTACTTATTGAAGAGGAAAAGGCTTGGACCTTTTTTTTTTTTTCCTTTCCCCTCTCAGTGCATTACTATTGCAATTATAATCAAGAGCTTGTAATGCATAATGTATTTTTCCTTCCAGCATTATTCTCTACACTAATTCAAAACAAATGTCGTCAGGTTAGGGCTTTAAATTCTAGAAATATGTTCTATGAATTTTAATGTTTGAATTTAACTCAACTCAATAGAATCTTAGTTCCAAATTAGTTGAGGAATCCGTCATGAGCTTAGATGAAATTTAGGTTTTTCCTCACTATTTTAGTCCATTAATCTTAAGTTTACTCCCCCCCCCCCCCTTTTACTTCTAATTCACTCTTCAATGCTGTGCATTCCCTGGTCTATCTTGGATATGACCAAATCATCTTAAAGGATTATTTCTCAACCTTCATATATATATTTTTTTAATGTTTGAATTGATTATTTTAAATGTGATTAGGTATTACAAAATTTTGACTTGCACTATTTTATTTATGTGTTAAAACAAAAGGAGGGGAGAATAGATGTTAATTATTATGGCAATGGGATTTTGGATTGACAGATCATAGGGATTGATATTTTTCAATGACATTAGCAAAAATAGCTCTCTGTCAGACCAATAGCATAACGAAGAGTCTTCTAGGGAGTACTTCAAATTGAAAATGGTAATATGAATGGCAGGTAACTTCATTCACCAGCCAATGAGCAGAACGTACCTAAGTTTTCCTTTTCCTGAGCTTTCATAATTTGGTCAAGGCTTTTGCAAGAGATGGATATTCATATACGTGAGCCTTCAGATGGGAAAACGCCATTGTCCTTCACTGTCATGGATACATCCTACCTTTTTCAGAAGCTTGGCGTTTTGAAAAGTACACAACCTAAAGCCTCTAGCTGGCCCTTGCCTTGCTTGTCCGGCTATTTAGGCAGTTATTGTACTTGCTGTACTTTGACACTGTTAAATTTGATGGAGAATCCCAAGATTTTGGAGTGCCTAACGCTGCAAAAAAAAAGCCCCGCTTTCCGCTATGTATACTGATGCTTTTGATTGTATGTATTGTCATCATCCATTTCAATAGCCTTAAGCCATTTTAGCATATGAGTCACTAACCATTGCTTTGGCCTACTTCTCTCATGCCCTTTTTGTATTTATCCGTAAACGCCAACCATAATTTTGTTAAAAATTCTCAGTTTATTTTCTGAATTTTGGATTTTGAATTGGTTTCATGACATAACATTCTACAGAAACTTCATTCAAAGGATAAGCTTGACTCTAAATATACTAGGATCAAAGGGGACGGTGACAATGAGCATTCAGCAACTGCAAAACACATGGATCATGACGACGAGGTTTTGCAAAATAGTACGCTAGAAAAGAGAAGGAAGACAAAGAAAAGGAAGCCGGTTGATGACCTTCGGTTTGAAAAAATAGATGAAGCTGGCATTGGCTTGAAAAGAAGAGAGCGCAAGAAAAGGTAAGCAGTTTTTAATCCCCTTGGGTTTTGTAAATGTTTGTGGGGAATCAAATATAGTTTTTACAATTTATATTTATATCTTCAAGTAATCTTATTTCTAACGACCCATGAAGCACAGACATCATCAAAATTTGTGTCGATTCTAGCACATATGGGTCACGCTCAAATGTGTAAGATACATAGAGATGTAAATTGGGTCGAATCGGCCCAGCTTGGTTTTTAATCAGACCCAACGTTTTCCCTACACAGGTCTGTATCTACTTGTTCCACACCTCCTGAGTCCGAGCTTGGGCCGCCCCTCCCCCTCTTCCTTTTCTAGTTCTATTTTGTTTCTATTTTCTATTTTGCTTGTTTTTCCTTGTGGGCCCTAGTCCTTCTTCCCTCCCCCCCCAAGCTGCAACCAACACTTCTCTTTTCAAGTTAACCTTTTTGTTCTCTTGGCCCTTTCCTTGTGGGCCTCACCCCCCCAAAAAAAAAATCTTGCCCCATATTAGTAATTAATTATCTATTTATTAATAAAAAAATTTAGTAATTAATAATAATTAAAATTATTTATTTATTAATAAAATTTATTCATTAAATGATTCTAATTTTATTTGTAAATTATAAGTGTCTTTCTATTTTTAAATGTCATTTTTTTAAATAATTATTATTTATTACAATTTTC
>QLOD02000013.1:40991181-41004649 GCA_003260245.2 Sideroxylon spinosum | reverse complement strand
TTTTAAAATCAGTAAAATCACCTATAAAATTAAGATTTTATCGATTTTACATTCTAAAATCAAGATTTTACCAATTTTATCCTTATTAAGATTTTACAAAAGATCGAATAAATTTTCTCGCTCTAACATCATAAAATCGTAAGATTTAAAGATTTAAAGAGAGATTTTAACAACATTAACAGCACACGAGAATAATTCGTAAGAGTGGTTCCTTTACCCTTACTTGCATTCAATGGTGAAATACTAGTGGGAGGGGCCATAGCACTAGCTTAAGCTTTGAAAGTGAAACTTGGTGCAAGAAAGAACAACTATGTAAACTTGGTCCACTAGAACCCTTTGTAACCAACTCATAATCTTTTACTAAGGTATACGCATGGTCAAGAATGGTAATGCCTCTAAGAACAAGGTCTCCGAGAATACTTAAGGTCATGACGGAGACCTCGTCTAAACCCACTTAAGGTCATGGACTCATCTTCTATGATATCACAGCACATCATAAATTCATCAAAGTGAGTCACATGCTCAGGAACAGACCTATTGCCTCATTTAAGATTATTCCATTGGTCTAATAAGTTAAATCTTATATGATATGGCAGTTATTTCTCCTAAAGGTGGCATTTCATTTCATCACAAATTCGAACAACAGGTGCGTGGAACCTAGTCGAGAGATCCTCGACACTCTCCCAAAATATTTGACCATTACCAGACAATCTCATGCTCACAAACTCCACTTTTTTTTTTTCTCTGTGAGCCTATACAAGTTAAAATATGGGTCCATATCTCTAATTCATTGGCTAAAAATGATAAGATCTAAGTGACCGTCAAAAGGATCTCTAACTTAATGTTCTTAGGCCATGTTTGTTTTCAGGATTAAAACGGGATATTGGATTAGCAGTCCACCATTTTTGACCAAGTTGACTTTAGTCCCGTGTTTGATTTACAGTATTAAAACTCCGGACTGGACTTCAATTCCCCCAAAATAGGGGATGAGTAATACCATGGGAGATGTGGTATTACTCATCCCCCATCTCTGGATTTGCTTCCCGTCAAAATTTAAAGGTTCAAAATTATTCCTATCACATCTTATGTTAAATCATAATTTTTATCCCACTTTATATCCCACCAATCAAACACTAAAAAAATAATCCCACATATAAAATTAATCCCATATTTTATCCAATCCCATATATTATCCCATGGTATAACTCATACCCCATCATTGAATCCCACTAAACAAACATACCCTTAAAGATACACTCCTCTTAACGAAGATGGACATCGCCTTAAGGGCCATTATTACCACGATCTCTCTCATGATCCCTATGAACATGATTTTGTCTATGTGGCATTCTACTGTCTCTTCTATCATGACAATTTAGATTGTTGGGTGCATCAGAACAATCAACTATCGGATGAAAAGTGGCGCTGTTCAAGATTTACTACTCGATGAAGTACATCTTGGGTATCGTGCCAATTAGAAATCACTTCAACTTGAGTGCCAAAAATTGAGTTTGTAGCCCTTCAGGAATTTGGGCTCTTCGATCATTATCTTTGGGAGGATCCATCTTACTGTTAGAAGTACTATAGGTAAGAAGACGACCACTAGGCAATTGCATGCAATACTAACTCAAATAACAATGATTGAGATCAATAAACAACTGATGCAAGTGAATGATTACGATAAGTCAAACAAAAATATGATTTTGCATAAGAGAATTTTTTTTATATATTTTATTATTCTTTGGGATGAAAATCTGAATTTAATGCAGCCAATAAAGCTAATTTTTCTTTTTGAGCTTTTAAAAGAGAGGCCCAAATACTAGTAACTAACCTCCACAAACTAGTTAGAGACACAATTAAAATTGAGGACAAAGCTCCTTTTTTTAATAGGAGATAATTAATCAAATGAAAAAGGTAAATCAAAGCAAGGTAGGAATACTACGGATGCAAAGGGAAAACAAATATGAGCGAGTAACAAATACAAAGGGGGTACAATTAAAATGGCAGTTAAAATTGCGTTGAAGGTGATATGATAATAAGTAGGGATTAAGCAATTAAAATTGCGGGATATTATGAGTACACACAATTAAAATTGAGGACAAAGCTCCTTTTTTTAATAGGCGATAATTAATGAAATGTAAAAGGTAAACCAAAGTAAGGCTGGAATACTATGAGTGCAAAGGGGAAACATATATGACCGAGTAACAAATACGAAGGGGGTATAATTAAAATGCCAATTAAATTTAGTTCAAACTGATATAATAATAAATAAGGACTAAGACATTACAATCGTGGGCCATTATGACTGCTTAGAGACAAAGATCATAGGTCAAGCAGAATTGAGTGTAGGCTTTTAGCAGGCACAACACTGACAAAGTAAATCCATTCAAAGTAATAGAGCAAATACCAAATAAAGGAAAGGACCAAGTGAACCTGATACATTGTCAAGTGGCCCAATCATGTTCTGGAGGTGCAAAAATAGCCCTGGAGTGTCCTCCTATGTCCGTAACTCACTGAAGTGTCGCTAGAATACTAAATCTCACCGGAGATTGGACAATGTTCGTCAGTGGAGGGTGGCAAGTCTAGTGATCCGTGGCTAGGTACCAACAAAGTCAAGACATGCTCACAATCTTCAGACACGATAGTTGCAAGTAGATCTGATAATCAAAAGAGCAACTGGCGTAGAGGTACATCAAACAAAAAAGGTGGTTGGGGTTCTGACAATGGTGATTGTGATTGTCAGCGCAAAGCAAAGGCTCTGGTGGTGTTGATTGGTCTCGTTGATGGAGGATTGTTGGCGTTGTGTGATGGTGGCAATAGGGTCTATTGGGTTAGTCGGCAATAGCAATGGGGTCTAGACTGGTCTTCTAAGGTTGGCAATCCTGGAGGGTTTGTCGATGGCTACAGTGAGTTTGGGTTGATCACCTGATGTTAGCAATCACACCAATGGAGTCTGGAGGACTCATCGATGTTAACAATAGGAACTCTGGGTACGATTGATGAGGTTGACCACTGAGGGTATTAGGGTTTCTTAAATAGTGATTAAGGAATTTTTTTTTATTTTTTTTTTTGTCAAGGTTTATACCAAATTTGATACTAGACAATAGAAATCAAAGCATAGAGAGAAAAGGTTAAACGATAGAGAAAGAAATAAGAAAAGAAGAAGAAGAAGAAGAAAACACAGGTAGTAGGCCAACCAATTCAAGTCTCTCAAGCTCTAATAATCTTCAGCCTTTAAATAAGTTAATAATCCTTGAGATAACTAAAAATAAAAATCAAATCAAACATTACAATCTCTTAACAGTCCTCCTCAAAGTAAACTCTCCAATATAATATGAATAATAATAATAACAAATACAATAAAAGGAGATAAGTTTCAACATGACTCTGTGATGTCCTCCTCAACAATACTTCATCAGATCACTCATAAAATTTAAGCAATCAATTAATAGAACAACCAAAGCAAGGAATTTTAAGGTCCTTACCTCACTGGTATTGTCTGACTTCCCTTTGTCACCAAATAAACAAACAGGTGCATAACGCGGGTATCTAGATGCACGAGCAGACCGTTTTAGAGAAGTCTTAGGGAGTTGATTAGTGTGGATTGGAGTGACACATGGCATAGAAGGTACACTACTCAAATGAAATACATTTTGACAATTGATGGCTGAATGGCATGCAGTGACTTGAATGCAGCTCATGTTTCATCAAGCAGCTAAGTTGCCTCATAAACCACCCGTAAAGCTCAAAAGACTTCAGTTTCCACTCTTCAGGTATAACTGTACATTAAATTATAATAATGATATCAATTCAAGTTCTAGATATAATCGTAAAGAGGGCGAACTGCCATCCTCTAATTCTACCTTAACCAGAACAGGTAGATTCAGTGCATGGGAAGTGAAATTTAAGATCTAAACCAGGCATTAAACTGAATGGGGGCATATGCCACTTCAATCAATTAGAACCCAAAGGAAAAGGATGTTTATACATACATATCAAGGCACTTAATGTAATCCCATTATTTAATGGCCAAAAAACAATTTCCATATACATGTTAACCACTTGAAAAATTAATGTGAAAATGCAGCAATATTTTTGCAAATTATGCAATCTGAAAACACCCAAAAGCAAAACGAAACAAAATAAAAATCTAAGGGAGTTCTATATTGTGGTTGATAGCGTGATTTAATCCTACACACCATTAATATTTAACTAGTTCATTTTAACTTGTTCCATTCTCAAACACCCATTAGCAGATTGCCAAGGTACATTCAGGTTTAACTTTAACTGCAGCATTTTGGGCTATGTTTGTGCACCAATTGGTTACCAAGATAGAATAAAAATGCCAATATAATGTATAACCTCCTTTTAAGAAATATAAAAATGTGATTCTGAATTACTTGTAAACAATTATGCATGCAAGATATCTTTAGATTCCAAATCAATCAATTCAGCAACAAGATAGGTTAATGGCTTTTTAAGATCATAAAGACCAATTCTTGCTCTTTAAAAGAAAAACAAAATGTGGTGAACAAAATGTACCTCATCACAACCCATAGGAAACTCATCAAACAGCTGGCGGACAAGACAAAGTCGGTCTCAACACAACCCCGTAATCAACAACAACTAGATGAAGAAAGAGTACAACCACCAAAGTGCACCTGATGTGCAATGGGTAGATAGAGACTCAATACAATCATAAAATGGTTTGGTTTTTATAACCATGACTTCTCAGCCTTATCATGCAGTGACTGAAATTTTGCACCAGTCAAGCAGTTCTGACATTTCCCAAATTTTAGAACCAAGCAGCAGTTTTCTTCCATTATACCATCCAGGTAACTAATCAGTGAGGGAGGGCCAAATTTCTTATTAAGTGGGCATTGCAACTTCTTCCATATAATAGTAAACAGAACACAAACACACACATACACGCACACAATGAGATGAACCACAATGTCAACGCAATATAAACTAGAGTTAGGCAGAGCCAATCTTCTTGGTCAGAGAAAAACATATATATAATGAGGTGTTCCCATCAGCTGTAGGTTTTCAAAAATCCACCTAATTATCAATATTTCCTAAACTTAGAGAAGCCTGCACAATCTCCGAAATGTAGAAGAAACCAGAAGAGAGATCTTTTCAAAATGAAACAAGATTAAAGTTTTCCGGTGTGTCCCTTTCCAAGCAAAACAATATAATACATATACTATATGCAATAACAGAGAAAAAGAAAAGTTCAAAGTTCACAAAACCCAGTACAGACACGATGACCCTAGACACAAATACTCAACATTCAACAGTTATGAACACCCACAATTGCCACCGTGTGGTTGGATAGTGGTAAAGCTAAAAATCACAGAGAATTCACAAATTGAAAATAACATGACAAATTTAAACCAAGTCCTGACACAATAACTCTCTTTTCGAAGATAATGAGTGACAGTGAGAAAGGGGCGAAACCACTGGAAATAGAGATGCTTCAACAGAACAATTAAACAAAGAATATGAGATAGCATTTGAATTATAAAATAATAAAATTACCATGTATGCAAGATATATATACGGAGAGAGAGAGAGACCAGGGAGGTGGGCACCCGATCAAGACTGTGGAGACTGTACTGTATTTCTTCGAAGGCCTAATGTAAGTTATATACATAACCAGTATGGTGAGCGGCGCTAGGATCAGGGTTTGGGCAGTGTCACAACTCCTCATGAAGGGATAATTCGAAAATAGGGTTATTTATGTAAATATATATATATTAATCTATTATATAATATATCTCAAATCGATTGAACATATATGACGAGACAGATAGAGATGGATATATGAGTGACAAAGAGAGAGAGATGAAAGCACGGACGAGTAAATATTACATAAACATTGTTCCTGCGGAAGTAAATACAAATATACTTCCGGTGTCGTCGTAGGTGAAAACGACACCATTATCGCAGGCTGATTGAACTACTTTGACATGTCGTTCACTTCCAACACATAGACCGGGAATACCAATATTATTAGTATTCCTATTATCCTAAAAATATATTTTAATATGTTTATAAAAAAATATGTAACGTGTAATTTTAAAAAGATATATTTAGATTTTTTTGAGACAAAGTCACTAAATTTATTTATGTAAAAAAATATATTTAAATTTCGATTTTAATATCTAGATCCAAAAATAAACATTAAAATTAAAATTTTAATTTTAATGTGCTTAAAACTTAAATTTTAAATACGTACACTTTGATACTATGTGTTATTTATATAATTACGAAACTAAAAATTTTAAATATAAAATATTTTTAACTGTTAAATTTGCTAAATGATTAGAATTAATTTTTTTTCTTTCACTTACTCTTCACATAATTTTTTAATACTTAAAAAGTAAAAAATTTTAAATTCTAAAAAAATACATTTAACCGAAATTATAATTTCTTAAAAGTATATTTACATTTTTATTAGACAAAATCAACTAAAAAAATATATTTCAATTTTAAAATTTCAAAAACTATAGCAACAAAAACAATTAAATTAAATTTTAATTTTGCTGTGCTTAAAACTTAAATTTTAAATACATACACTTTGACACTATGTGCTATTTATATAATTAGGAAATTTAAAAGTTTGAATTTGAGATAATTTCAACTGTTATATTTGCTAAATGATCAGAATTATTTTTTATTCTCTAACTCACTCTTCATATTTTTTTAATACTTAGAAAATAAAAAATTTTAAATTCTAGAAAAAATACACTTTAAGAAAAATATAATTTACTAAAAAATATATTTACATTTTTTATTAGACAAAGTCAACTAAAATATATATATATTTAAATTTTAAGATTTTAAAATCTATATAAAAAATTAAATCAAAATTTTAATTTTACTATTAAAACTTAAATTCTAAATACATACAGTTTGACACTTTGTGTTATTTACATAATTAGGAAGTTTAGAATTTTGAATATGAGATATTTTCAACTGTTAAATGTTCTAAATGATCAGAATTATTGTTTTTTCTCTCACTCACTCTTTTTATATTTTTTTAGTACTCAAAAAATAAAAGATTTTAAATTCTAAAAATGTTACATTTTGAAAAAGAATATAGTAGAAATAAAATATTTTAAATTCTAAAAAAGTACACTTTAAAAAAGAATATAGTTTCTTAAAAAATATACTTACAATTTTTATTAGACAAAGTCAACTAAAAAAATATATTTAAATTTTAAAATTTTAAAATCTATATAAAAAAAATTTCAATTAAAATTTCAATTTTGCTATGCTTAAAACTTAAATTCTAAATACTTACACTTTGATATCATGTGTCATTTATATAAATAGGAAGTTTAAATTTTAAATTTGAGATATTTTCAACTGCTAGTTTAAATATAAATAATTAAAAATAGTTAATTATTAATCAAGAGAATGGAAGTTAAATATTTACTAGCATCTAAATTAAATCAAAGAGTAAAACATGATTAAACTAAATCAAAACATAATCAAAATAATCTGGAAACGATTACATGATTAATTTTGAGTTAAAAAAATACAGTAGATCACTTTGTGCCACAACGAGACCTCTTAACTATATG
The DNA here is from genome assembly GCA_003260245.2 of Sideroxylon spinosum. Classification (NCBI taxonomy): domain Eukaryota; kingdom Viridiplantae; phylum Streptophyta; class Magnoliopsida; order Ericales; family Sapotaceae; genus Sideroxylon; species Sideroxylon spinosum. Next base: position 40,997,057 of record QLOD02000013.1, on the reverse strand, counting down.
GCGTGGTCGGTGCAGGTGTAGAGGCCGCTGCATCCTTCTCCACACGTGGCTCCCCAGCCAATGCATCCTCATGACGTGCCTCCGCCGCTACTCCTGCTAGTGTATCCTCCACAAGTGTCTCTCTCGCTAGTAGTTCATGTACTCGTGTCTCCTCTGCTCCTACAGTGGAGACCTCAAGCATAGGTAATAGCATAGGAATGTGCTCTTCTGTTGCAGCTGTCGATAATGACGAGCCTGTATCCTGTGCTCTAGGTCGTCGTGTGTAAGCTTTAACTAATACCTGTGAGGCCGTCATCGACTGCTGTGTATCTAGTGCAGCTGTAAGTGATCCAAATGCTGAAGATGCAGAGAATGGCTCTATGTGTAGAATCCTAGATCAAAAGTCATCCATATATGCTAAGAATGAAGCGCATGTCTCTCTAGTCGGTGGTGGGGTCTGTAACTCAAAACTGGGATCCAGAACAGGTAAGTGTGTCTCGCTACTATGCTGCTCGGCACTCGACGCTGACGATAGTATGTGCGTCTCATGTATGCGACTTGAGGTGGTTGCTGGGATTGTGGAGCTACTCAGTATGTCTAAGTCAGGCACAGGTGGTGGGTGTAACTCATCCAGGGGCTATATACTATCAGATCCCCCGTGCTTATTTACAATAGGTCGTAATCGGCTAGGAAACGAAGGTTCAACCTGAGAGGATGAGCTCACCTGACTAGTGAACGTGGATGCTCGTAGTTGCTCCTCATGATCGATGGCCGTGATCACCGGTCCAGCCTACTGCATAATCTGATATAGTGCGTCAAGCTAACCACACTGATCTGCACAAGTGATCGCTGTAGTTGCGAGTTGATGCATGTTTACTATAGTATTAACCTGTATCGTACAAAATAATTTATGAAAATAAATGCAAAACCAGTAAATAAAACTAAGCTTGTTTAAGATTGCGTAAAAAAAACACCATACCAGGATCGAAATATCAACGGCCATTGGCTGAGACCCAATAGCTGGCACATATGAGGGGTGCGATGTGACTCTGAGTGCTTTGATGATATCATTTCATGTACGGGTCATTGTATGGGAGACGCACAGTGAAAGGCTAACTCACATTGCCTTGCCCACTCGTCAACGTACCGCTGATTGTACTGTGACCAGTTCACCTCCCCTCGTCCACGCCTCGTAAGCTCATGTATATGGGCATTCGTGAACTCTGGCGGGAACCCCTGATGAAGGCCGAACTATCTCATAACGCATCCCGACAGGTGATACTCGACAACCTCATAACATATCAATGGACATGTTGAGTGCCACACTGCCACTCTAGCACTACAATAGTGAAGAAGAGTACTCAGAACTGACTTTGGATATGGACACCAAGTCATCTGGTCCTCCCGCATAAGCGTCAGCTGCTCTCTGCAGTCCCTCAATGGTCTTGCAAAACTCACCACCGAGTCCCCCTTCCATTGATATTCCCATGGATCATCTAGAAGGCTAAACTCCTCCGATGCAGAATCAAGAGGGGGAGATGATCATCTAATCACTGGCTGAAACTGTACCAGTCTCTCCCAAACCCAGACCTATTATTAGAAATAGTATATTACATTAAAATTACATAATAACGTCAATGTAATAACATCTGATACTAAAAATATAAAAATAGTTATACTGTACCTGAAGTGGGCCAACCGGTCCTACCATCTTGGCTATTCGTGTGGTGGAAGCCAAGCACATCTCTCTGTAAAAGCAGGCTAGAGCCGCTGCTCCCCAAGCTAGCCTACCGCATGCATCTAAGTCCCGGAGCAACGTCAAGTAATGTAACTTCACCAAGTTACCTGAGTGGTCTGGTAATAGCTATGCCTCGATGATGATGAGTATAAGTGCCCAAGCATGGCACTGTATGTCCACATCTGTAGCCCTCTCAGGCAATACTAAAAAATGGTCTGTAAGCCAAGTAATCTTTAACCGTCCCCTCTTGAAATCTGTCAGATCGGGAGTCCTCCCAAGTAGCTCCTGGTAAAGTGCTTGCCGTCTCGCCAATCTAATGTGGTCATCTGTCCCCGTGATAGGCTCCCCATCAACTCGTAGGTCGGAAATGACCTCTATATTCTGCAATGTGATAGTAGCCTTGCTGACAGGGAGGTGGAAGATATGCGTGTCCCATCTCCATCACTCGACCAATGATGTAAGGATCGGCCAGTACAGGTGGATAGCTCCGAGTCTATATGTCCCGTAGAATCCGGCCCTACGAAGTTGCTGCAGGACACGTGGATTCTGAGGAAGATCTAATATCTGGCGAAGAGCAGTCCTCGTAGTCCGAACCCGTAGCACCTCCTCAAACTACATGCAACACAAACGTCAGCAAAATCAATATTAACTAGTAAATAATCCTTGAAATGATAGTATAAGTACAACCTCTATAATTATCGAATTTAAATTACATACCCTAATAGGAGACTCCCAAATATCAGTAGATCGATGCTCAAACTGAGAATGGGGTACATGGGAATCTAATGGCCCAGGATCCAACATATGTCATCGATAAGACATCTAACTTGACAAATCACATGAACATCCAAAATTTATAAATACCTACATCTTAACCGGTAAATAAACTAATAAATTTATGCAATTGTAATAAACAAATATATTAACAACTAACAAGATGTTGAAATTAACTAAATCATACTCTCTAATTTTACTATAAAAGTCAAAATATTAAATCATTGACATTACGTCCAACTTTACTTAGTATGATTAATGTCTACAGTGTTTGAATTTATTAGCTTAGGAATCTAGTGACTGATGATGATGAAGAAGCCCGTGATGGACACTTTCGCGGATCTTGACCTTGTTGCTTACATATACTACAATGTAGGACAGACCCACGTTTAGACCTATCCATCTTATTCCTCAACCTGGTCGAAAGAGGACGGCCCTTTTTACGAAGAAGATTCAAGTTAGGGATAAAGAATGAGGTTTGGATGATGGGCCAGTAGTCCTCGTGTTCTAAGGGATGAAACTCTAGCATGTAAGTCTCAACGTACGACTTTATTGAGTATACATTTGACACTAATTACATCCAATCCATGCATATTCTGTCACACGCTGCTATCACATATAAGCAAGGTAGCCTTAAGACCTCCCACTTGCCACAGCTACACGTCCCATTCCTTAATTGCACCACTTATGTGTTGCTACCCCTACTTAGATGGGAACCAGTCACAACTCGGCACTCTCCAGTTACATAATTGAACTCTATAACCTGATGAGCTAATGCACCATTTTGGAAATCAATCAAAGTTTTTGTACTCGGGGGCCTACTTGTGCCCCGCTGGACATTGCATTCGAAGCAATTAAACAACGCTGATGGAAGTATGAAGCCATTTTGTAGAATGTTAGCTGAACTACTGCTGTAATTGGTAAGCTTCTCGCACCACGTAGTACATTGTTAGAGCACTCGGAAATGTTAATGGTCATTATTCCATATCTGTGAGCGCCACCGTAATAAATAGTCCACTTCTCCTTTGGGATTTCATGTAAGTATTTCCATGCTTCTAGGTTGAGGGACTTTAGGAACTCCATTGTCTCGTTGAATTTGTGGATTTGAGTAGCCCTCCCTGCTTGCTTCAGCAAGTCAGTCAGTTGTTTGGTAGGCCATTTTTTCTTGAAATTGGCCTCAATATGCCTTAAGCAGAAGCAATGGTGGGCATTGGCCCAACTCGATTGAGGAGAGGCAGCCGCAGTTTTTATGGCGTTATGCCTGTCAGAGATTAAGCACAATTTTCGATCTCTGCACACATGCCTCTGAAGCATCCTCAAGAAGTACATCCAGCTATCATAGTCCTCTGTGTCCACCCATACAAATGCTAGAGGAAAACCTTGTAGGTTTGCATCTTGGGGTGTTACGATTAGTAGTTTTCCTGTATACTTGCCATACAAGTGTGTTCCATCGATCGATACAACGGGGATGCAGTGAGTGAACCATCAATTGAAGGCTTGAAGCTCCAAAACACATACTAGAGAACGCGTTGGGCCCCACCATATAAGGGTGACACTCATCGTGAACAATTGTACCCGGTTGTATGTCTGGACTGCATTCATAAACTTCGGTAGCAATAAATATGACTGCTCCCAATCTCCGAATATCTTTGCTACCACCTTCTGCTTAGCAAGCCACACTGGTCGATATGACACATTATATTTGAAGCAGTCTTTTATTTCAGTTTACAGCCAGATAATAGAACAAGCGGGATTGGACTTGAGCAAGTGACATATATTACTGCAATGAAAGTTTGAGTCAATTTGGTTATGATCTTCACTCAAGCATGCGAAGATACACGTGTGCGAGGCCTCGTACTTAGTTATCTCAAATAAACTGTGAGAACTTAACTTGCTTGCTTGCACCTGCCACTTGCACTGGCCTTCATTCTTCTTTGGGCACTGAGCCACCCAAGACTTCCTGCTCGACTCTACAGTGACATAGGGCTGGTTTGATTTGAAAGCATACCACTTCATTGATTGGATTACATGGTCATTATCTTTGAAAAGTTATCCAATGCAAGGATCCTCATTCTCTGGGTTCCATGTCCGATAGCGAAGTGAAGGCACCCATGAGTATGCACTGTCGTCTAATTCAAAAAAGTTAAAAATTTCAGACATCGGCTTGTGCAATTGTCGAACTAGACTTTCGTCGTGTGCGTTGACAACTAGATCCCGAATAATGGCTTCGTCCATAATTTCCACTTGTTGCAGTTCCATGTCATCGTCATCAATCGATCCTCTAGCACCGTTGAAATCGTTAGACTGGTCTGCCATGTAATCCTATTCCATGTCTTGATGATGCACATAGTCACAGCCAGGATCAGAAGTGGGCTCAGGCATGATGTCCAGACTAACTTCGTTGTAGTTGGTTACCACATTCTCAGTCGAAGCATCCAACTGCAAGCTAGTTTTATTACCAACCGTCGCACGATCAGAAGACTCAAACTCTAGATAGAGATCATAGTGATTACGCTGTAGATTCTGAACAATAGCAAACATTGCGTTAACTGTGTCATCGTCCACCACATGCAGGGGTCTATGACATATTTGGCCCGCACTACTAATAATTGGATATCTGCATACTACTCTTAAAACCCCCTGTACTTGGTACATACCGACAACTTCGTATAGTTTTGCCAACAACATAGCGTATGTGGATTGAGTGTTAACCCTAATACAAAGCTTGAATGGCCTGTCGTACACAACATCGTCGTCCGCATTGATGAGGTTCCCTCCTCAAAAACAAAAAAGTGAAATTCGTTCTTGAGATATCACGAACAATCAACGCACGACAGATTACGGCCCTGAACAAAATGAGTATTAGGAACGATACCCTCTTAAGCTAAGTGTAAAATTAAATACAATTAAAATCTATATAATACAAAAATAAATTTTACATTACATGAAATTTTAAATTACCGTCAATTATCTAAGTACAAAAAGAATGAATTTAAATTACCTAAAAATATCTAGTTAAAAAAATAAATTTACTTAAAATATATATATAATTCAAAATTTTAATTTAAATTACCTGAAATTTTACATTAACTTAAATTACTTAAGTCCAAAATTAAATTAACTTAAATTTTATTATAACTTAAATTTAAATTAGCTAAGTATAAAACTAAATCAACTTCAAATCTATGTAATTCAAAATTAAATTTTATTTTACGTGGAATTTTAAATTACCTTAAAATTTCCTAAGTACAAAAATAAATTAACTTAAACTTGGTATAAAATGAATTTAAATTACCTAAACGAAAAAATTAAATTTTTTTAAATCTATATCATCCAAAATTGAATTTAAATTAACTTAAAATATCTACGTACAAAATTAAATTAA
>QLOD02000013.1:40848686-40873768 GCA_003260245.2 Sideroxylon spinosum | reverse complement strand
CTCTCTCTCTCTCTCTCTCTCTCTCTCTCTCTCACTCAGTGTCTCGGTCTTGTCTCTCTCACCTGAGTCTGTCATTGAACCTCGTCACCAGTGATCTCTTCCAACTTCGAGTTTGGTAGCGTTTCTCCACCACTGTAAGTTCTCCTACCTCCCATCTTTGTCACCCATTTATCTCAGATTCCTCTTTGGTGGTTAAAGCACTTGAATATGTAAATTAGGTACATTGTATATAAATATATATATATATAGCCGTCAAATTGAATGATGTTATTTCATTTCTGTTTTGATTTGCTTATTCTTTCTTGATCTTGTTAAAGTTTTGGAAATGAATTGATTTGAGATTGTTGTGCCAAAATTTGGGTCGCAGAAATTCATGACAATCGAAGATTGTATTCGTTACATTCAAAAATCCGAAAGCCTTTAATTACCTTGTTGTTATTAATACATTTTCTTCTTCTTCTTCTTAAAAAAAAAAAACGGTAAATGAAATAATATTTTTCTGTGACAGTTCAAGACAAAATGGTTGTCTCATATGGTGTTTTTAGAGAATCCTCCAACCGCGTTTTCAATAAAAGCATATTTTAAAATTCCGTTTTTTCAGCAATAGTTCCGAATTTTGTGCCTAAAACATCAATAAAACAAAAAAAAAAAAGATCTAAATTTTGTATTATTGGGTGTTTGATGTGTTATACTAAAAGTGTAAAAAAAATTAGTAAAAGTTGAAGATAATTAGAAAAAAATCAATAAAGATTAGAAAAAATTAAAAAAATTTAGTCTAGAAAAAGTTAAAAGATTTTTGAATCAATTTAACACTTTAATGCACACTATTCAAATTTAAAATTAATCAATGAAAGTCGCTCCAGTTTGAGTACTTTTGGGTACACACATTATAAAAGGTGGAGTTGATATCGTTGCGTGATAACTGGTCCAGTGACTGTTGAATTAAAATTAAACAAATCAGATACATATACATATTTCTAATCTTAAAACGAGTAAATGAATCTGAAAAATTAAATTTAGTGGTTTGTATTTAATGTTTGGAACCCACTCATTATACGGAGAACCACTGGTGCACAGCTGTGGGCAATAATATAATTGCATGTTGTACATATATGCATGCGCACGCTAGAAGGCAGGTAATGTAGATGAAGATTAAAAAAGAAAAAAGGTGAAAACCACTGTCTAATGGGTTTTGAAACTGAAAAGAGTTGGGGCACCTCAAGTCCACTATTTGTTCCCCCGGACATGTAAAGATCCTCAACCACATGCGTCTCAAAAGCCTAGGAAAACGTCGGGGGTGGCTGGGGATACCCCCAAGGAATTAGGTCAGTCAATATCTGGAGGCATTCTCTCTTCACGAGCTAGACCTGCTTCTTCCCTCAATCATTCTTCTATTTAGACCCCATTCCCAAGCAAAATTTTGTACAAAAATTAGTCAAAATTTATAAAGTTGGTATTTTACGTTACTTTTCTACTTTATTTGCTCCATTTAAAAATTATTAAAATTTTTATCAAATACAAAAAAAATATCAAAAATTATAAAAAATTACTAAAAGTTACCAAAAAATTTTATAAGATACCTAAAAGTTATAAAAAAAATTAAAAATTATTACTTATTTCACTAAACACACTAAAAATCACAACTAAAAACTATTAATAAAAAATATCAATAATTACTAAAAATAAAAGTTACCAAAAATTGTGCCTCCAAGCACTCCTTTGGACTCAGTAAACAAATCAAACGACTAGATTTTGACCAATATTTAATTCGTTAAAAAATTGTCTAATATCAATTCGTTATATATCCTAAATCTTAAACGTAATATATAACTAAAAAAGTTTATTGAGACAAATTTAAATTGATGTAAAACCATCTCAAACTTAAAAGAACAGCCCTTTCCCCAACTAATAAGAAATCCCAATAATCTTTTCCTTTACGTACCATGCTTTAGTTTGAAGGAGTGACAATATGTTAAATTTATGTAATATAATCTCAACTCCAAAAAATCAACTTCATTCATAACTAACGTGAGAAATCATAACAATCTCTCCTCCACATGTCAGGCGTTGGATTGAAGGTAAATCTGACAAAAGTTAAGTCAAGAAATGAGGGTTTCTTTCATATTATTAAGTCAGAGGTAAACTTGGTAAAAGTTAACTTAAAAAAATAAACGTTTTTTTTATACTTATAAACTAACCATCAACTCTTTCCACAATTGATGTAGGAAACCACGATAAAATAAATCACAAAATAGTAATAATAATAATAATAATAATAATTAAATAAATAAAATAAAATAAGATAAGGAGGACGAAATATCCTTGTGGGTACATATATAGCAAGAGCCTAAAGATTTTTATACAAACTCGGAATTGAAGTTTTACAGGAGATGAAGAGCAATTAAAGGGACAATATAGTTCAATTGAAGGGGGGAGATGAAATCATCTAATTTTGGAGTAATCAACTAATGCAGCCTGCAGCTGTCATCATCGATCTAAATTCTTTGAAGTCAACAAAGCCGTCTCCATCCTTATCAACCCCTTTGATCATTTTACGGCACTCTCTTAGGGTGCAGTCTTGGTATCCAAGGTTGATGAAGACCCTCCTCAACTCCTCAGCCGAAATCAAGCCATTCCTGTCCGAATCAAAAATGAGGAAAGCATCCATGAGATCATTTTCCTCGGCAGCAGCAGCCGTACTAGTATTGTGATCATCATCATCAATGTTCATCATCGCTATCATGAATTCGTCCATGTCTACGAGTCCATCCCCATCGCGATCCATCGCTCTCACCATTCCTTCTGCTTCCTTAGTGGCCGTGGACTTGTCATCGTGTTGTCTCAAGCTCAGAAGCACTTCGCTTAGCTCCGTCGGAGATATCTTCCCATCACCATTTGCGTCAAAGTATTTAAACACCTGTTTCAACTGGTTCGACACTTCCATGGCTGCAAAAGATGACGATGATGGTGAGGTTAGCAAGTTGAAATCGGAAAATAGCCTTCTGGGTTTCCTTCTCCTCCATCTACTAATATTGATTTTTCTCAAAGCCTTTAATTGTTGAACAAATTTCATGGCAGACTTGTGGAGAGACCCTGAGCAAATATCAAAAGGTCCAGGCATAGCGTGCACAGAGAGAGAGAGAGAGAGAGAGAGATGAAAACTGTGGATTAGTCAAAAGAAACAGATGGAAGTGATTACGGAATATAGTTGAAAATTTCAGAGGAAAAAGAAGAAAAGAATGGAAAGGAATGATTGGGTGCTTGGAATGGTAAGTAGTAGTGATTGGATGGATGTGTGCATGTGATGTTTGCATTTTTTACTAAAGGACCAATTCTTTGTCGCCTTCCAATAATTCCACACCCATGAGGGCCTACACTGCACAAGGACCAGGCACTCAACTATATGATATACTTCTGCTGAACATCCAAACTCTGAGATAACTATTGGTATATGGAAAGGGTCCTTGTATGCGGAGCTGATTAGGTCTTGTTCGGTGGAGCTGATTAGGTCCTGTTTGGTGGGTGCCAGCTGAGTTAAAATTGGAATAAGAAGTATGCCGGCGTTCCATTTCATCGTCAAACACTTTGGATGATTCTTCCATATGCGTGTTGGGATTTCCGCAAGGAGCGTTTGATTGACCCCCAGTTTTGTTTCTGGCCAAACTGTGTGTCTGGATTTTGTGACCATGTTGACAGCAATCCCAAATACTCAATCTATTAACTCTTTATCTACTATGGCGTATTTTAACAGCCAAATCAGACCAACAAACATGACTTTAAGAAAACTTATTTATGGATCAACATCTGCACTCATCGCGGAATTGAACTAGGAAATACTGGAACACCTAATTGGAACTACATGCTGCAGTCAATTAAGATTATAATTATAAAACTACCAGCCTAGCATTTCCATAATCAACAATGACGTATCCACTCTAATCATAAATGAATGGGGATTATTGCAGGCACAATTCAAGGCTTACCTCAGTTAGCAAAAAGTATGAATTTTTACTCACTAAACACTGAAAAAAAAAAAATTAAATTAACATTCCTCCATCCACATCCAGGAAATGAGCTCGCATCTCACTTGCTCCGACACCACTTGACACAGTGTTGACATGGGAAATCCTTACCCTCGTTAAGGGTCGATGCAGCACCGAAACGTAAACCAGGGAGGTTCTCTCTGGTACAAATTGTAAGTAGTAAAAGTACTCGAGAGACAGAAAGAAAATCTCTTTACTTCTATGCTGAATAAGAAATCTTTTTACAGGAAATTATTGTTCATAAAATAGCTTGATTAAACACATAACTACCATACAACACCAAAATTCCTGATACCAGCTGTGCATTTCTCCAAAAAAAAAACAAAAAAACAAAAAAAAAAAAAGAAAAGAAAATGAAAAGAGAGAAACTAAGCCCCTTGAATCAACCTTATAGAAGGTTCAGAAGCACTTGGCGTTCAAGAACCAAGACCAGCTCCATACACTATGAAACTATTTTCCAATTAATAAAAATTATCACAAAGCAGGATGGCAGAAGAAAACTGCAACACTTGTATAAAAATATCATACACCTCAAAATGTGAGGTCAGGCCACGCAAGATCAACATGACCGAAGCAAAACTGGACCAACTGATGAGCTCAGCATTTCACTGAGGGCTACCTGGACCTCCTTTGAACCATGCTCACAACTTATCAAGCTTGTGAGTAGGGGAAAGAAGCGAGCCAAGTTCTTTTTGAACGAGGAATCTCCTAAATTGCATACAGCTTGGAGAGTTGCAACAATAAGAGGTGCACGCGCAGCCGATTCCCTCCGTTTACCTGAACCCAAAGGAATCAAATAGTTGGACCGCCCACCAAGAGATGACTCGGGCATCTGTAGAGGACGTGCAATTTCAATATAGAATTGTAGGACTTCTCGGCAAAGGTCAACGAGATAAGACTCCACTTCTGCCTCATCAAAATCTGCAGGCCTATCCAATATAAGATTCTGTAAAGATGCGAGGCAAATTTGATAAGACTCATTCTCAAGACGTAAAAGCGGAGGGTCCTGCATTTGGGTCATGGAAGCAAGCTCCTGTAGCTTTGAACGTAATGGCATATCACTGTTTATCTTGTGAGCATGAATTGCTACAGCATGCACTGCATCAAAAAGCACTATAACGTTTTTGGATGAAAGCTGCGCCCTATACATGCTGTAGATCTCCATCACAGCCTGCCAAAATTTAGTGGGGGAAAAAAAATCTCATTTCCAGTTCTCCAAAAGCTGAAGTGTATAAAAGATTAAAATGGACCATCAAGCCAGTTCAATGGAAACTTACAATTATGTTTAGTTCGCTTGAAATGAAACAGAAAATGGAACATCACTCCTCCAAGTCTTTCTACGAAATAATTGTCTCTCCATTACCCAGCCCACACAGGACCAGTTCTGTGGTAAGATCTCTAATAAAAATAAGTAGAGTCACCAATTCAAATCCCCTCGGCCTTACTTGGCTCCTAGTTCTTGTGGGGTGACTTAGGAATTCTAGGGTATTAGTCCTCCCGAAAGTTATATATATATATATATAAAGTTCCCCCTATTATACATAATCCATATAGTGAATAGAGAGAATTGATCGAAACTGCGTAACATGGATTTCCAAGGGTTCTTCAGAGTACCTCTTTCAGCAGTTCTAGAATTCTAACTACTGTTCTAGAAGATATGCTTACATTTGATCACCAATGCCACAAAGATCCTTGCTCTAAAAAGTTGTATTCCTAGCAACAATATTACCCACAGCTAATCCACCTTTATCCTTGGAGAGAGGTAAACTTACAGATAGTGAGATGGTCCCTGCTCCCCTCACCCCAACTTTCCCAAAGAAAACATTTCAACATCTTTTCAATGGAATAAACAATCTTGAAAGGAATTTTAAAAATGGACATATAATGGAGGGAGATAATAGATAAAACAGTTTGAAAAAGCACACAGTAGCAGATTGCAAATACAGACCTACTTTACCAGCAACTAAGCATATGTCACACCTACAGCCACAACAATACACTAAGTAGTAGAATATTTCACACAACATCCATGACCAAAGGAAGAAATTTTCTACCTGAATCAGTAAAAGTTGGACAGCAGCCCGGCACTTAGCATCAGAAATAGCAGCATAAAGATTGTAGCTCCTTGAGTTCTCTGAACCATCATCAGGCATACCAGACCCAGCAGTGTCTTCATTATTCTGTCGAGACAAAGCTTCTTCATTGCTCCAAACCTTAACGTCTCCACTAACAATATAGGAGAAATCAGGAAGTGTAGCATTGGCTGCTTCTTTAAGTGATGAAACCACTTCTAACCACTTCTCATCAGAAAAGAGATCCCCAGCATTGCTCATCAAACGAACAAATGCAGCAATCCCAATACCAGCAAGGCTTTGGTGAGGACGTTTGATAAAACTTACCAATAGCATCAACACTTTTCTCAAAAGTGGATTGACAGTGCTATAAAACTTAACAAAAAGATCTACAACTAGTTGAAGGGCTAGTGTGCATGTCTCATAGAGCCATGCATCTTGGTCAAGCTCACCCATATCACCATCAATCTCCTGACTGGGTAAGTCCCCACCAGATGGATCAATAGCATGCCGAACATAATCAAATATAGGAAACAGAACTGATTCAAACACTCTTTCCCACAGGGGCAAAGAGAAAAGATGGCCATGGTTGCGCAAAGTATCAAAGAGCACTTGTAGGGCACTCTGTCTGATTTCAGGCCTTGTGTCGAAGCTAAGTTCGGACAATCCTGGGCAAAGAAAAGATAAATGCTTAATAGTCTACCAAATGAGAACACTTAAACAATAACATTATACTAAAAATATCAAATAGTTTACTAAATAAATGATCACTTTATACCACAATAAACACCGGTCAAACTTTTTCTTACCAGCTAACAAAGGGAACCAAAAATACAGATGATCTTCCTTAACTGCCAAATCTCCATTGTCATGTTTTCTATCTTTTCCTTTATGAGGTGAAGATGGGGAAATCTTCCCAGAAGCTTCCTTCTCCTTATTCCTTGATGAGGAACCTAGATCACCTTCAGCAAGCTTTGCCGCACAAAGTCGAAGAAAAGCAATAGCATTGAGACTAATGTCTTTGTTGAACCTACTGTTAGTGAATGCAATCAGGCAATTAACACAGTCCGTGAAAGTTGTGGTTTCAGTCTCAGTGATGTATGGGAAGTAGTCTCGCACAATCTTCTCAATTATTTCAAATGCCAAAAGTACAATGTTTTTGTGATCATCATAAGCTGCTGTTGTAAAGACCTGAAAAATGTCCATGTCATAATAAAATCAATGACATTGTCTTCAGCAACAAAATCCCTAAATTAGCAAGAGATCTGACCAAGAGTGAGAGGGAGAATAGAAGATTTCAGTACCATAAACATGCTCTTCCATCCAGATTTGACATTATTGACACGAGACAAAACCATCTGAGAGACACATCTAATGATTAATTCTCTAATTTCCACGGCACTGCTTTTTCGCATAACGATAACAAAAGGCTTCATAAACTCATTCTGGAAATTGTAATTAGCCAACTCTTCCCGCTCCAAAAATTTCATTGACAACTGGCGCAAAGAATCCATTGCAAAAATTGCAATTGAAAGGTTTTCAGAACAACCAATCCCAACGAAGAAGTCAGATAGCACATGCCAGATGCTAGACCACACAAGTCGGATACGGTTCATGTTATAGTGCCTGTTCAAAAGAAAAGAAACCTAGTATAACCTTCACAATCATTTTAACACATGAATCATTAAAAAAATAAAGAATACCCAAAAGAGGAACAAGACAAAGTGAAGATGATTCGTACGCAATCTCAACTATCTTTGTAAGGCTGAAAACCCGGGGATCAGATGAAGATCTCAATTCTTCCATAGAGACCTTGCAAAGAGCCTTTACAAAGTCAACTATTGCCTCACTGTTTAACTTTTGACTCCGTGTAAATATCCGGTTCATCTCTCCAACTTGTTCTAACATATTTAAGTTAGACACTAAGTTGCTCATCTGGTCAGATGTAATACCTCCAGAAGAATTGCCACCAATACCAGCACTATCATATGAACCCCTTCTGACCGCTGCAGCTGCATACTGAATCCTACCAGGTCCCTTCTTCTTTAGGACTGGAAGGATATTTGACTTGGCCTGCTTTGATTTCTCAAAATCATTCTGAATAGCAAAGAAAGTTGCATCTGGAGGAGCACCCTCTCCCAAGAGATGCAAGTGCTCAAACCGAGAAACACAGGTCAAGATATGCTCCCAGGCTTCCTGTAAGTAATTCCCATCTTCATCTGCAATTGTAACTATCGCCTGTCAAACAAAAACACATGCCGCATCAAGGTGCCGGATTCATAGGCAAAAACCTATTTTTTCTCTCAGAATCCAAAACGTTGTTAGCTATCAAAAAGATCATGGAAAATTAAACCCTGATAGTCAAATTCATTGTTCATTAAATGGCTCTAGGTGAGCAGATCATACAAACAAGTTTTTCTGTCTTCTCGTTGTTCAAGAACAATCCTCCCTGGCACAATAGCAAATGACAAGCATTCACATGCTTGTGATCAACAGTTCAGTTTTGTTTGATGGTTCAAATTCAGGATGCATCTTTTGTCAAAACCCACACCAAAAACTACCCATTCCTGAATTTTGGCAGATGTGAAGACTTAAGAAATCTGTAGAGTAAATATCCAACCTGGCCCACCTTACTTTGTTCTACCCAAATCATCCATTTTGCACGCAAGACAAATGATTCGTTTCAGCTAAACTTGCGCCTTGTGTCTTATTAGAAAAAAAAAAAAAAAATTTATCAATGACAATTATCAAATCTCAAACATTCGGAAATTTGGATTAGTCACAAACCATTATAGAACAATCTTTTTTTTTTTTTTCTTTTATAAATGCACAAACTACTGTGGGTATCAGGGCTACGGCTAAAGGGCCTAGGTTCACTTTTCTCCTCTCCCTCCCCCCACGACATAACCGTATGTTCTTGATAATGCCATTTGGCTGCGGGAGGGCCACATTAGAGCGCAACTACAATGCCGCAAGGACATTATTCTCGCAGGATGGTTTATTTTCCGAACTTGGAACAAAGTCCAGGAATCTCTCCAACAAACTTAGGGTGCGTTTGGTGCACCAGAAAACTTTGAAAAACTCTGAAAACCTCTGAAATTCTCTGTTACACTTTTACATTTTCTTTCCCTCCAAATTTCAAAACAAAATGACATATCTACCAAAAAAAATAACATAACTACAATTCCGTTAATCGAATGGGAAAAATTTTTTTGAGGATGTCAATACGAGGTCGTGCGCTACAAAATGATACCTCCTTTGCCTATTTTTTTTTTTAGTTTCTGCATACCCTCCCGACGGAAAGTACCAAACCGTCAGAACGATTTGGTCACTGCCAAAAACCGCTCCGACAGAACTTCAAAACCGTTCCAACGGATTCAACCTTGTCTTAGTAGAATCTTCAGAGTAGCCGTCTCGACGGGCAACAAAATCGTCCGGACGGATGCGGTATTGTTCCTCTCCAAAATTTGTGATTTGGGTTATGCACACCAAACGCCAAAAAGTGATTCAAATCATATTTTTCGCTGTTTTTCGTTGTTTTTTATTGCTCCAAACACACCCTTAATAACTTGTGGGATCATCGAGAATTCAACAAATTAGGGGTTAAAATCAGAGGACCATTGGGATTCGCCCAACCAATCTAGAAAGAGAATCAAACAAAGAATCCTTATCCTACCATGGCGCGCTAAGTCAAGACTAGATATCCTCCTAACGAATTGAAGGCCTAGACTCCACCTAAAAGGGTTCTCTCCTCACCTATATAAACTACTCTCCTCTAGAGGGTCTAGCATCAAGCATTCACCATTCTCCTACTCTCATTTGCTACACTCTCTCTCTTTGTCTCTTGTTCCAGATTACCCTAATTCTCACTACTCCACTAGAGTCCGATGACTCTGCCATAGTTAATAATTTTCCAAGAAGGTTAGACCCCTCCATGTCTACCAACACCCCTAACAACATACTCCGCTGGGGAAGAGTGCTAATCTATTTCCTATGGCTGACGACCACAACTGCAATGGTAGATCCCAAGAAGGGAGAGAAGCTCCAACAGAAGTGTCCACCATGACGGATCAAATAAGGATACTAACCGAGCAAGTGCTGGCTTTCCACATTACTTACCGAAAAAAAAGTGCTGGCTTCCTAGTAGTCTCAAGCTGCTATACAACGAACTCAAGAGACCAAGATGGTGGCCCCTAGAACCCTCTAGCAAAACTCCTCTTTGCCTTCTCTGACTCCAACCCTCCCATCTGCCACACTAGCTAAAAATTACAACCCTGACCCTACCAAAACTCCTCATAATCATGGACATCACAACGACATTCCTCATTCAATGATGTCCCATATAACCCCAACCATCCTCACTTTCGTTCCTAACCAGACAACTCCTATTCATTCAACCCATGATAATTTAACTCCCAATGGCTAGACTCCATCCTCTACTGAACAGAGAACTCCAGCCAACCTACTATATCCACTTGTACTCAAACTCCGGCCAACCCCACTCTACTTACTTTCATTGATAATATCAAGCTATTATAGAACATTTCCATGAGATGATATCAAGCCACAA
The DNA here is from genome assembly GCA_003260245.2 of Sideroxylon spinosum. NCBI lineage: Eukaryota > Viridiplantae > Streptophyta > Magnoliopsida > Ericales > Sapotaceae > Sideroxylon > Sideroxylon spinosum. Next base: position 40,863,083 of record QLOD02000013.1, on the reverse strand, counting down.
CAGTTGTTGATCACTGGTTTAAAGTGCCGGCATGCATCCAAAAGAAAGCAGCGAGAAGCTCACATGAAACATAAGTCAAAACCTTCTACAACCTATTGGCCAATGTAGATCGTTAACCAATGAATCACTAAATGATCATTAGTTTTAATTCACAATGTTATAACAGCCACTTAAGTGAGGAGGTGCAAAATCAAGGAACAGTCCCCTTTTTTAAGTTGGGTTGAGCTTTTCATTGTATTTTATGATTCCTTGTTCCTTTCCTTCCTACTGTCCTCACAAAGTACATCTCACCCTCTTTTGTATCCTTCTAATCTTTACATAATTCCATTTGTCCAAGAATTAGAAAAGAAAGCAACTTACAAAGAATAGATTGACACAAGATATAGATCAAATACTAAAACACAACATGTTAGGTCTATGGCTAAACACATGAGAACATTAGTAACAGGATTATAAAACCTAAACCACCAAAAAACAAAGAAGGCAACAGATTAAAAGTACTCTTTTACAAAGCAGAAAGGTTCATTTAAAGATTAAGAGCATGCCGAGTAAATAAACCTCCTAGGATGGCAACGGATAGGGTACCCGTGAATTTTGCATTACCCATTCCTGAACCGATTTAATTATCCCAACCCATTCCCATTTTATTTTTTAATCAAAAATCCCAAACCCGTCCAATCCCCACAAAACCATCCCATTTAAAACACAATTATCACTAGTTTAAAACAGCAATTTTGCAAAACCTCTTTTTTCTTCCTCGGTGCATTTCTTTTGTATTTCAAGATTATCCTCCACAGAAGTGGGGCAAATGTTGTGGGTCAATATATACCAACACCACCTATAGCACTTGAAAATGAGTTTTAATATACGAAAACTTTCAGATTGTTCTTCAACTAATGAAACAATTAGAAAAAAATGACACTAAAAAAAAATTTTAAAAAAAAGTGTGGATGAAGAATATGGGGAAGAAGATGAGAGAATAAGTTAAGGAAATCTCCACTGCCAGAGAAGAACGAATGGAAAAATAGGAAATCACCATTTAAAAAAAAATCAAGAAAATCATCATTACCATGATGAACCAAAAAATCATCGTTGCCAGACAATAAGTCAAGAAAATCGAAGATGTTTGTGAGGGTGCCATTTGAGAGAGAGTGAAGTTGAGATGAAAAAAAATGAAATGAAATGAATCAGATTGTAAGGGCTAGGATTTGGTCAAAAAATCAAATGCAAAATATCACAAATAACCCTAGCCCCAAGACTTTAACCTCTTTAATTTTAGGGACAGAATTATAATTTTATAAATATAAGTAATATATTATATTAAATCGCTATCGGTACCAGGTACCCAATTAGTAGAAACGGATATCGGGTACCCTGCAGACACATCGTAAACCAATCTCAAACCTGTCTGGGTAATAAATTTCAATCCCAAACCCGTTTCAATCCTACTAAGGTACTTTCAACAGGTTTTTAACAGGTTCAGTCTGGTCAAATATCCTTGTATACCCATCCATTGCCATCCCTATTCTCTTCCAGTTTGGTAAATATATCTGAGGAAATACGAACCTTGATAGCATCTATATTTTTCTGTTTAATATCTGCAGGTGAGTGAAGGGAAGTAAATTTTGCAAGTGAAGTCACAAAAGCATCTCTATGAGTCTTCATGGACATCACTGCAGTAACATGAATTGCAAAATGGAAGCCTTCCAAACACTGGGATATTACTACTTCATCATCACTTTGATCAAGAGGAACACTGAAGGCAGCCAACATAGGAGCCCAGCACACTTCAATCATGAACCTAAGGATCACAACATCTGTTGCTGCGTAATAAGTTGACCTACAATTGAGAAAAGCAACTCAATATCAAGAACAAGATCTCATTAGTTAATACTAGGTTTTTCAAAACATTCATCCATTCTACTTATCCTTTTTCGGACTAAGTATTATTCCATTTTAGAGCCATATACCCCACTAATTTTTTCTTTTCTCCACTTTCTTTTTTTTTTCTGGGCAGTGCCTTCCACATCCCCCTCTAAACTCTTGACAGTTATTTCATTTTTCACAGCTACGTCTTTTTGGCCATAAAAACATAAATCAAATATGACTTCCTTTTAAGAGAACCAACTATAACATATGGTCATAACAATAAAAAGTGAAACTGTTCGCTCCAATAACACAACAAGGATAAATAAGAATGACCAAAAGGACATGAATTACAATGACAAGAAAATGTTATGATATAACATTAGACATGAGCCTAAAAAAAGCATAGTGGCAAATATGAGAGTGTAGCCAGGGTACATCTTTTGGGACAAACTGAGCTCAGTTGTGAGCCCTGTCATACAAATACACAATGGTATCTAGCATTCATATAATTTAGGTGTAAGAATAATTGGTCTTACTCAGATTTGCGAGCTTTTTCTTTAAACTGTTCTTGCATGTGTTTCATGAGATCATCGCTGGTCCCCATATCCTTATCTTCCCACCGTTTGCGGACCACAATATTCAATATATTATCTAAACCTAAAATTCGGTTTGAATTTGTAGACTGCTTCTGTTGAGGAGCAAAATCATCTTCTTTCATTTTAATCTCATTTCTCGAAATTCGCTCAAATAATGATCTCAAATACTCCTCTGGTAAATCTTTTCCATCATCTATGCCACGATTATTTCTTATAAAATCTTCAGCTGTCATCTGCATAATTTCAAAACAAAATCAAATAAGCAGCAATTCTTCAAGATTTTTCTCTTAGGACATCCAATCGTTTTAAATGAACTCCATAAACATACCTTGTTCTTAACCATAGGATTATGAGCATCAGTATTGAGCATTATGACTGAATAAGCAAGGACATAGGCCGTGTCTGCACTGGTGAAAGCCTTAGGATTACATTTGCAGTAACGCTCAGCAAACTTTTCCATGATGCGGTCAATTTTCTGTGCCTCACCAGGCAACCTAAAGCCCTGTAGAAAGGCTCTAATTGCTTCATCAAACTCCATACCTTGCAAATCAAAGGAATCCACATATGCATGCATCACTTTCAATGGTAACTCTTCTCTTTCCCCCAAATAATCACCGATCAATGTCTTGTTCAGATCAGACGCGTTCTTAAGGAAAGCTGCTATCTCTTCTGGCGAGTTCCCCACCTTATTTGCATTTATAAGAAACTCAATACCTTTTTTAGGCTTTCGATTAAAGAGAGATATACCTTCCTGCCACAAATTTTTCATTAGATTTCATGAAATATGTTGGAAGCTGAAACTCTTACAGGACATTAGGTAACATTTATGTTTTTCTATTTATGTCTAACAGTATTTTCTGTTTTTTTTTTTTTTTTTTTTTTTTGTTTTTAGTTATCGTTTTTCCCCCTGAAACTAAAACAAAATATAGACTTGGTAACGCAATTTTGTTTACAATAATTAACTTTATCTTAATAAAATATTAATTTAATACAATATTAATTTAATTTAATCAAATATATTTAATTTGAATAATTAATTTAATAGATTTAATTTAAATATATTTAATTTATTGTATAAAATATTTAATTTTTAATAATAATTAATTTTAACAAAGAATATTAATAAATAAATTATATTAATAAAGAACATAAGTTAATAATAAATTATTATTTATTATTAAAAATAATTTTAATTTAATAAAATAAATCATTTTATTATGTAATTATTTCTTTAAAAGTAATTTCAATAAAATAAATCAGTATAATAATATATTATTTATTAAAAATAATTTTAATTTAATAAAATATTTGAACAAAATAAATTATTTTAGTCGATGCAACAAAAATTGACAAAATGTTCTCTTTATGGCTTGAAATTGACAAAGTGTTTATGGAAAAAAAAAATATGGGAAAACATGATTTTTTTTGTTTACATTCAAACAAGTTTTCATTGTTTTGATAAACAAAAATAAAAATAAAAAAGGGTCTACCAAACACATTTTTGTTGCCAATTTCCAAAATTATGCAAACATGAACGAAAATGTTACCAAACAAGACCTTAGCTTCTTGCATTGAGACATTTGATAATTACTTACCTGAAGTTCAAGTTTGTACGCTCGGCGCTGTTCAATCGTTGAAACATCAGAAACTTCACTAGAGCCTTCAGAATGAGTATCTGACCCTTCAACGGGTTCATCTCCATTCCCATTTGCCATGGGAAGACTCACAGGCTCAGAACCATTCTCAGCTCCTTCAAATTTCTTTAAAGAATGAGGATCGGGAATGCGTAATTGTTTGTTCATCCAGTCTCCCATAGATTTCAGAATAGCCACTAAACACTTCATAGCTTCAAGTTTCATGGTTGCTTCCTGAGGTGGCAACAGTGTAGTGACAGCACCAGGTGGGACCCCCTGAGCTGTTTTAAGAAGTCCATTCACCATTCTGTAAAGATCAAGATAATAAAAGAGATAAAAATCATTCGGAATGTTAAACCAAAGCTAAGCTACCATAACTATTTACGGAGCAGACATAGGCAGTGTTTCTGATAGCCAATCATAGGCAGTGTTTCTGATAGCCAATCAAAATGTGTATCCCAATTGTGAGCGATTTTTGCATTTGTCACAAACAAAAATAAGATAATAAAGGCCTGCATAAAACATACCTCTCATATATGTTTGATGAATTGACATCACAATCATAGTTAAGGAATATGTCAACCAAAATTTGTGAATCAACACAGAGCCTCTCAAGAAACCGAAGCACAATCATCTTCTGCTGGAAATTAGGTTGAGCAACATTTTCTAAAACTCTGAGGACGATCATAGGAAAAAATACCCCAATCTCTGCCTTCAATCCAGCTCTAAATCTAGACACCAGACTAATGAAAATGGAGCAAGAAAGCTGAAAAACAATCATAAGGGTTGATGCACTGTTCTTCAATAATGACAGGCACAAGTATTGTTTGATGGCGCCTAAAAATCTGTTCCACCACAAGAAAATTCAAAAGACAGTGAATTAGAAGTAGAGACACATTATTAATACGTACACACACACACGCATAGACTTTATTAATAAAAAAGAAAACTCGCCTATCCATAATTATTGACCATTACCCAATATATCTACCTTAAATGGTAGGATATTAGGCTAATTCAAAAATCATTTTTTTTTTTTTTTTGACCCATGTAGTTTAACATCACAATGGTAACTTGAACCATTAATTTCATTTTTGTTATTAGAAATGGGTGCTAGAATAATATCTTAACTCTCATCGGCGCCTGCTTTTTTCATGACTACGCAACATAATTTTGCTTACTTCGAATGGAACCAATGAACAGTTAAGTGATGAACTGCTTCATTTAATTCTACATAATACATAAAAACACCTCAACATTTCATAACAAATTACAAAGCTTCCATACACAACCCATTATCAAGAAAGGCCATTCATGACTGAATACAAGCTCTAAATTTTGTAGTAAGAAACCGGGCCAAAACACCAAAAATGTCCAACCACCTCTAGCAGGAAGATCTAGTGAGCAAGAACTTAATTACAGAAGGTACAACTCCATTTATGAGGACTATGATACCCAATGAGTTAATTTTAATGCCAACTTCAAGCCACATCATGAGTCTAACTCAGGCTACAAAGCACATTGCGATTCTAATGCCAATCCGAAAGAACAAATAGGAAAATGCTTCTTACAGCAAATTTCCTGCCAATAGTTGGAGAAAAAATTGCCTTGAAATTTGTTGCCAGTAAGAACTTGTCACAACAACAAAAACATGGTGAAGCTTATCTTATATGCATTGGACACACAACGTGGTGCCCCAATTATTTTATTAGTTTCATCTTAAATATTTAATGAAGACAAGCCTATGGTTCAGTAACCAAATTCCTTAAAAATAATATCTTTATGTCTCATATTTTGTTATGTTAAAGTAATAAAATTTTATATTTCATGTTTTGTTATGTTTGGTATGTTGAATTATGTATGAAACTACTAAATTAGTTTCTTGCACATCTTATGTTCACATATATAACTAACAAAAAAATATAAAAAATAAAAAAAAAGAAAATTTATTTTTTTTACGTATCACTGGTGCATTACAGGAGGCTGTTTCCAGGATAAGGCTGCGTACAATAGGCCCAATGTGGCCCGACCCTTCCCCGGACCTCACATAAGTGGGAGCTTCGTGCACCGGGCTGTCTTTTATCACTGGTACATTCATATCCTCGTTTCTTTCAGAACCATCATATATGTATCCTTACTCATATCCATAATCACCTCTTAGCACTACAATGAAACTCAAAAACCTTGGCAACTAAAGCGAAATTAAATAGAAATGAGGTGCATTTGCACCTCCAATAAGTTTTCTCTATTTCCCTACACACACACACACACACAAAACACCCCGCACAAGACTTCTAGTTTGCTAGGTCTGGGGAATCAAATGTACACACAAAAATCTGTTTTAATTATGATACAAAATATATAAAATTCTAAGGGGGAGACTTAGCGCATTAGTAGCATTGTCCTTTTGTGAGTTGAAGATCGTGGATTTAATCGAAAACAGTCTTAGTTCGAGCATAGATGGGAGCGGGCTGCCAAATCCATGGTTCAAAGTCGCAGTCATCTCAGTTGAAATCTCAGCATCTCATCTCAGTATTGAGAGAGATCAAGACAATATCCCCTGGTGCATTAGCCCTAAGCAATCTAGCCATGTCCCGTATCATATCGAGTGAGATATGAATGAGACAATACAGTATCAACCTAATTTGAGCAATAAATTGCAAGATATAAGGAAATAAGGAGATAATTGCCCGATTTGCAATTGACATTTTTGAATCCTCTAACTAGCTAATTGTTACATATCATCTAATATTGCAATTAAACCCATCAACCCCATCAAATATTAGGTGACCAAGATGCTTGACGAACCGCAACTTTGAACCATGACCAAATCCGCATGGATAGGAGTCTTGATCATTGGACTGCCCTTTTACAAAACATAGAAAATTCTCTAACCATATAAAAGTTCACACCTCAATTCAAAACTTGTTTCTCTGTTCTCCTATGATTTGGAAAAATGTTTACGTCTTACATTTCCCTTCACCCGCTTCCAATTTCATATTTAGTCATTACATTCTTCCATGCTTGTGGAACATTATCTCCTTGCTTCACTATCTCAACCTAGTTTGAGTGCAAAATTCTTACATACAACTTTATCATGTGTTTCAAGACAAATCATTTGTTTTTATACAATATCATTAATGGTCAGACATTTGCCCTAAAAACCAATCAACCAAAATGATATCAAATCTCATACTCCACTTTCATGCCACTAATTTTTTCACTAAATAAATATTATTTTAATATGAAGAGGGACTGAGATATCTCAAACCCCTGACCTTCAATCTAGGTAGTAAATTTTCCACTTCAGTTAGCCCCTCTCATACACCTTTATGTATGTCATCGTTTAGATGCTCACACCAACCCTAGAAGTTGGCATATTGACTAGATCTCTAAAAGCTCAAATTTAGAAAGGTGTGAAAACTGAATTTTGAAACCTTAAACGCTCTCAGTTGCATAAGCCACTATAGAAGTAATGGAATTCAGATAATCTAGCATAGTGTAAAAATATCAGAATCATAAACATGCAGCCAAGAAGGACCTTTCACTAGTCCGAAATATAGCCCCAGCGTTCTCCAACAAAATTTTCAGCAACTCCAATGCCACAATCTTTCCGCGCATCAACTGTGGATCAGCCAATGCCTCCTTAGGAGGAGTCTTCATAGAGAGCTTACAAAGAGCTCGAAACACCAAAAAGGCATCCCTCCGCAGCTTATTCCCAATCTGAACCTCCAAATCATCATCTCTCTCCATCTCTCCATCTGCTAATTCTCCTTTACGCCCTTCTAATGCCGTCTTGTACATACTAATCTCCCAATATTTAGCATCCAACATATCCTTATCAGTTGAATCCAACAAATCCGCGGGATTTGTAGACTCTACAGTAGGCCTAGTCTCAAATGCGCCGTCATGTACCCCTGATGAAACTGATTTCAGAGGCGTCCCTGGATTCAAAACCCCATCAATGTCCTGCATAATCTTGGTTATAAAACCCTGCACGAACATAGTCATTGTCCCGTCCGCATCCGCCTTCTCTGGTGGATCCATCAGCTCCGCCACCACTATTGGCTGCACTGGCGCAGATGAGGAATCCGCCTCCATTCTTCTAAACACGATCACCAACATCTGTATCAGCGAAGCCTTTGCCGTAGTCTGATTCACCAAATTCTTACTCCCCAAATACACATCATAACAAGTCCTCACAATCTGAAGCAAACAATCTCCGTGTATTCGCAGTGAAACCGATGTGACCGCGGATAGCAACGTCTTAAGAACCAGCAATTCGACTGCCTCGTCGCTCAAATCGTGGCATTTACACACCGATTCGATGAGTCTCGATAGGAGTTTGGCTTCGGGGCCGCCAGAGGTATCGACCTCGCCACGGAGGTAGCCGTGGGCAATGAGTTTCTGGACGCAGTCAAGGGCCGGATCGGCGATCTTGAGATTTCCGGAGGCGCAAGCGTTGATGATGGGGCTGAGGATGAACTCGGAGTCGGCGAGGGAGTACTCGACGGGGCCGCCATCGTGGAGGACGCCGGGGAGGGAGGAGAAATCAGGCTCCGACTGGCTGTCGGGGGAGGTTGGGGACAATGGAGTGGACTTCTCCGGAGAATTGAGTCTCTCGAGGACGGATTTGCATTCATGGACAAGCTTGGAGTGTTTCCGCCATGAACCATTCTTGATGATCTTATCGAGGGCTGGGGCGAGCACTTGATTCAGGCGGGAATCGGCTTCCGAAGAAGCCATTCCCCGGAGTGCGAAGGGAACGGTTTTAGATCTCGTTCCAAAATGGAGTTGTAGATTGGTAATTCACTCTTGCCGTCGAGATTAGACTACCAGAATGAGGTGCCTGGACGGCGGCCAACGGAAACGACGGTGGCGGAACAGCGGCCGTTGAAGGATGTTTCCGATCCGGACGGAGTCTGAAATTCGCTGTGAGAAAGAAGGGGAAAGTGCAATTGAAGGAAGCCCCAGCTCCAGATCGGGTCTGGGTTTAATTTTGACTCTCTCCTTTTTTTTTTTTTTTTTTTTGTCTCTTCTCTCTTTTTTCTGATTTGAGAGAACTCCAACTTTGCCACGCGTTGAAATTACCGAAACATCCTCGGTTCTCTTGACAATTGCGCACCGGCGCCGTGGCGGCGGTGGCGTCCACTGCCCTTGCTACCTCGACAAATATTAAAATTTTGTTAAATCTTATGAAAACAAAATAAAATCAAATATTTAAAACTTCAAAAGACCAGAAATCAAACCAATTATACTCTTTCTTGGGTTCACCTTTTGATTTGTAGCAGTTGTTTGTTTAAACTCTGATCAATCCGATTTGATTCAATTATTGAGAACGTATTTTGTTACTTGACCAATACTTGTTTCCGTATAAAATTAAGGGGTTGTTTGGTTAAAAAAGTTTTGATAAAAAAGTATTGTAAAAATACAAATATGTGACATAAAGGTGATTGGTGTCAAAATTTTATTGGAATAAAGTATAACTTTTTGTAATTTTTAGTAACTTTTGATTGTTTTTATGCTAACCAAACAGGACCAAATGTCATATCATAAAACAAAATTAATCTAATTTAATTTGATTAAAATTATTTTGGTCGAGTTTGATTAAAAAATTATACATTGAAAATTAATAAAAATCAGTTAAATTTTAAGTTTAATATACCCAACCCAATCTAACCCTTGCACATTTTATAATACTTCAAGAATCATTATGAAAATTATTTGATCAATAAAAATTATCATATTTAATCGTGATTAAAAAAATCAAAACATTTCTCTTCTCTAATCGGAAATATTAGGCTCTGAATTTAGGCTCCATTTGGGAAGAATAGTTGGTAGCTACTAGTTTTTTTGTTTTTTCTAAAATTACCAAAGTTACCCACTTATATTTTAATCTTCCTTTAAATCTTTAAAAGTACAAATTTCAAATTAACAAAAAATTAAAAAAATTAGCTACAAGAAAACTAACTTTTTTTTCTTTTCCAAATATAAAAAAAATAGTTTTTTAATAGCTGGCTATTAGTCAATTAGAAAAAAATTAGTTTTTTCTTCCCAAACGGAGCCTTTATATAGTATGTAAAAATTTTACAAATGACTGAATTCTTTGTACTATATGAATTGAAAATTTTGTGCTTGTTAGTTAAATATTTTTTAAGTTAAAATAATAATTCAATCTTTTAACTCGTATATATTCACTAAATTAAACGCTACCAACAAATAATTTTTACTTTAATTATTTAACCTATTAAATATTAAAATTCCTTAAAACTTTTCCCGTTCTTGTACACATTCAGACCGACAATCGAACATATACATGAATACAGCAGCTAACTTTAAAAAGAGCGTGTGATCTCATTGCATGATAACTAACAAAATATTAGGTAGTAAAATGTTTCCTGAAATTTGTCTCAATCGATTTTATATATTGAGTGTATTTAGAGTTTTATAAATTTTGTAAAAGTTAGGTGGTATTTGGTTTATTTTTTGTTTTCTATTTTTATTTTATGTATTAAAAGTCCCAAAATAAGGAAACAGAAAATGTTGTGTTTTCCTTGTTTTGAGATATTTTTTTTTTATTGAAAACACTCAAAACGACTTTTTGTCATTTTTCATTTCATATGTAAACTCATTTTTTGTTTTTTAAAACAAATTTTGAAAACACAGATGGTTAAATGTGTTTAATCTATTTTTCTTATTTTCAGAAGTACAAAATGGAAAATGAACTTAAAACAGAAAACAAAAAACACAAAAACAAACCATACGAGGCCTAAATGTCTCGTGCTTTATGTAGTAAATAAAAAAAATTAAATTATACTGTTTCATAATTTGTGTTTATAGAGATTTGTAAAATTTTATATTTTTTTTTTTGTATATTTCCAAACAGTACCAGTATATCAGCTAGTTTTCATCTATTTAGACATCGTTTGGAGTGTTATAAAATTCCAACAACCTCTAAAAACTTCTAAAACTCATTTACTTTTTATCTCAATGCACGTATTATAAACCCATATTTTATCTCATTTTTATCTCACTTTTTATCATTTTTATCTCGTTTTTTTACATTTTTTTATTGGATTAAGAGTTAATTTACAGGATTTAAATATTAAACTTTGAATTTTCTAATTTAATTTTAAATTGATTGTGTTAAAACGAAAATAGCATTTATGTGTTAAAAAAATTTAAATTTATTCTCAGATAATAAAAACAATAACAAATATATTAAATATTTAAATAATTTATATTATTATTTCTCTAAGCATGTTGATATTTTATCCAAAATAACTCTCATCTTTAAAATTATTCTATATCTAACTCTCTCCAATTAAAAATTTTTCAATATGATGTCGCGTGTGGACAACTCTTCTTTATAAAATAATTATCTTTATCTATTTATTCCTTAAAATTAATTTCCACTACAATGTTAATATAAAAAATAATTTTCATGTTAAAATTTTGATTTTTTTTAATTTCTAGTTTAGTTAATATTATATGAAAAAAGGCTCCATATTTACCACGTTTGAATATATCAATTGAATTTAGTTGTAAAAAATAACAACAATTCAGTTACTTACGATTTAAATACTATAAAATAATATTTATGAAATATACATGCATTTAAAACCGTCCCAATTTACTTGTTTCTTTGTAATTTAATAATTAGATTCCATCTCCATATGAAATTGTAGAAATAATACAAATAAAAAAAAATTCCATAATATATATATATATATATATATAATAATTAATTGTATACACTCACATATTTTTTTATCAATTTATTAATTATAATTATTCACTCTAGTTATTTCTCAAAACTAATAAAAAATAAATTTTATTATGGAAATTGTTTTATTCTATTTGTTTTAAATATGGGAAAAAGATTAAAAAAATTGTAAAAATAATTTTGAGATAATGAATTTTATATACATATGAAATTATTTTGAAAATAAAGGTTACGCATGTCACACGTGAGTATCGTTTTAGGAATTAATTGTCCCGTGTCGAAGGCACTAAGCAAATTTCAAATCCCTCTCTCTCTCAGTAAATCTCAACCGTTGGATTGATATATTTGTGTCATATTGCATGAGCAGATTTGTTAGATAGATTATAACCGAAATAAATTTTGAAAAAATTAAATAAATTTTTTTTTTAATAAAAGTACTTGCATATGTGATATAAGAGTATCATATTAAGAGTTATTTATAAATAGAATTACGTACATAATTGTTTTTGAGAAAGAGTGCTATAGGTACATACTAAAGATTGAAAGGGACTGGGATTTTTACCAATATATATATAATAATTTAACCAACAAGTTGAAATGAAACAATTTACAAAATTAAGATGGGTGTCGTCAATGGCACCAACAACACCTGGTATTGTCAATATTTATAGAAGTATCGACAGAGGTATTGTTAGTATCACCGACGATACCCTATATATGCATACAGTAATGACTGGTGGGTATCGATAATATCACTAATGATATCCTATAGAGAATGTACTGTTCGTAGGTATAGTCGGTGCTAGTGACGACACATATCTTAATTTTGTAAATTGTTCTACTCTAAACTATTTCGATATATTGTTAAATCATTATATATATTTTAGTAAAAAAGCCGAGTGGACCATTGTCACGTTTTATCCCAAACCAACGTCGTTCCTAAACGTTAAATTCGACATTTATATAATATGATTATGATCTAAATTAAAATTACGTGAGTATGGAATTCCATTAAAATTATAGGATTAGGTATATCTGGGTGAAATAATTAATTTGACGAGTCATCCTCCGAGAAATTAGTTTATTGCACCTTATTTAGAAGAAAAAAAAAATATAACATTGTCTTGTGTTTGATACGGATGATGACAAATTAATTACCTAAAAAAAAAAGTATTTATTAATATTTTTATTTTTAGCTAATAATTTCCTAATCAAATTTTGTTTTATTACATATTTTGGAAGTTACACTAATCACGCGGTCTTCCAATAATTTATTTTTGTTGAAAGTGAGTATCGGAAATTGGTAGTATCTTAAAAATATTTATAATTTAATATTTTTATAAAAAATTAAGTTTCATTTAAAATTTTTTTTTTCACACATTATCTCTTTTTTTTAATAAATTTCGGATTGTAGATTTATTTTATTTTTATTTTTATTCAATTTATTTATGTACTAATATCATTTCAAATTAATAAAAATTTATGGGAGATGTAATATAGTTAATAAAAATTTCTATTTTCTTCAAATATCAGCGTCAACTTTATTTTTATTTTTTTAATAACAACTACATGTTTATGGCTCTATTTAGTACTCTACAAAACAATACAAAATTCTACAAATCTCTATAAATACGAATTACGAGACTGTACAACTCAACCATTTTACTCACTGTACAAATACACGAAACACTAACTTTTACAAATTTTATACAACTCTAAACACACCCATTTTATATATGTGTGTATATTTTTCTATATACATATTTTATCATTTTATTTTTTTCTTGAGTCATTTTTATGGTTTCTTTCAACGCTCCCCGTGGCTGCTAATTTATTTCGAAAAAGTGATATTTGAAAATTTTATTTTTTAAAAATAGAGATAATTTCAAAATAGCATTAGGACATTTTGTTTGACGATAAAAAGAAATCTCATTTGTTTTTAAAAAGCACTGACAAGATTTTGCTTGGAAAACATTAGAAAATGGAAAAAGGAAAAGGAAAAAAAAAAAAGCTCCCCTTTGTTTCATATAGGCATCAGTATATTTTGTTTGGAAAAAGCACAAAAGCGAAAAAGAAAATTAAAACAGTTCACCAAAATAAGAAAAGATGTGGATACGATATTTATTCAAGCTTCAGCATTTACTCAAAATATTCCAAGTTTGGTCTTAAAATAAAAATAAAAATTTGAGCTTCAGCCTTCAAAACATTCCATGTTTGGAATGTTCACGAGCCTGAATTGAAAAAAAAAAAAAAAAAAAAAAAAAAAGCTAAAATTATAGGATTTTGGAGTTGTATAAAATATATAAATTTGTAAAAATTAATATTTTTGTGTAATGAATAAAAATTTTAGATTTCGCAGGTTTTTAATTTGTGTTGTAGAGATTTATAGAGTTTTATATATTTTTTTTTTGGTTTAAAGTCATAATCTATTAGGTATTAAAAACATCAATTATATATATATATATTTTTAAATAAAAGTCGGTTTGAGTTAAGCTCGACTTATTTACATAAATTTAAATTTGGCCAGAAAAAATAATTGGAACTTATTATTATTATTATTTGTTTGTATAGG
>QLOD02000013.1:40438261-40450831 GCA_003260245.2 Sideroxylon spinosum | reverse complement strand
TCTGCTGAGAACTATTCTGGTTGGGTGTTGGATTCGGCTGCTGACTTTCATATATGCAGAGATCGAGCTATGTTTGAACTTTGCACACTGATGGAGATTTTGGTTACATTAATATGGGTAATAAACTGAAGCAGAAGATTGAAGGTGTTGGAAGAGTCCGCCTGCAACTCCACAATGGTGTTATCAAAAATATTCCCAATGTAAAATATGTAACTACTGCTGGAGCGAATATAATTTCTTTGGGTGAGATGGCTTCACATGGATATAAGTATGTGGGTATTGGGAATCAGTGCAAAGTATACAGAGGTGGCAGCTTGATAATGCAAGGGAGGAAGAAGGGAAAGAATATTTATTAGCTGGATGATCATTCCCTGAAGAGTCAAAAAGCAGAGAAGAGTGAGAGAACAGAGAAGACTCAGAAGATCAAGAAAAGAGTGCATTTTTCTGACACTGTTAAAGTATTTGGGAATTTGGGAAGAGAGAGGATTTGTTGTGTAGCTTCCCAAGTCCCACATCGGGAGAGGGAAGAAAAGTTGGGTGGGTTGGCTCCTATAAAATGGCCTTCCCCCTTTTGTTGTTAGTAACCACTAAAGACAACTAAAAACCTGAGTTACCAAAGTGTAGGTGTAATTGGGTTTTTTGGGTTGTGTGAGTGGGAGAGGGTTTTTATAATTTTATCCGTGTAAAAATTATAACAGTTTAATATTGAGTTGAGTATAAAATCCCTTTTTTTAGGGATCGTGGATGTAGGTCTATTGGGAGACCGAACCACGTTAAAAATTCTTATGTTGAGTGCTCTAAATTTTTCCTTTCCTTATTTTTGTGTGTGCGCTTCCGTTGCGGGCTTTACAAGTGCGTTGTGGGCCCAACAAGGGTCTCCTTGATGAATGCCTTTCTTATCTTCAAAGTAACCATAAAGCTTGCCATTGATGGAAACTGAAAACCGGGAGGTAGTTACACATTCCTTAACCCAATCAATGAATCTAGGTGGAAACCCGAGCAAGAAGAGAGAGTCCCAAAGGAAATCCCATCTCACCGAATCAAATGCCTTCATTAGATCCACCTTGAGAGCACATCTAGGAGGAGTCTTAAGATGGTATCCTCGTACCAATTCTTGGGCCATTAAAATGTTATCTCCTATATGCCTACCATGAACAAAAGCTGCTTGTGCTTTATTTACCAAATGTGGAAGGAAATGTTTTAAGTGGTTGACCAAAAGCTTGGTGATGCATTTGTATATCGTATTGCAACAAGAGATGGGGCGAAAATCCTTCAATTTGGAAGCATTAGGTACTTTGGGTATAAAGGCAATAATTGTTGCATTTGATTCTTTCAAGAGAACTTTAGAAGAAAAGAACTCTTGTACTACTAAGGTGACTTCCGGCCCAACTATATGCCAAGTTTTTAGAAAAAAGTTTGCATTGTACCCATTTGGCCCTGGAAATTTGTTGGGACGAAGACTAAACATAGTTTCTTGGATATCCAAATCTGAAAACCTCGCCACCAGCATTCCAATTTGCTCATCCATGAGAGAAGGAGAAACAAAGTCTTTTAGAGCATCAATTCCTTCACAAGAGGAGGAGCAATTGGTTCCGTGGAGTTGTTTATAGAAATCCACCACTACAGCTGCAATATCATCTCTGCCTTTGATCCAAGAACCATCCTCTTGTTGAATCCCCATAATCTTATTCACATTTTATAGAGCTTTAACGGAGTTAAAGAAGAAAGCCGTGTTTTAATCTCTTTCAGCTAACCATTGAATTCGGCTTCGTTGTCTAACATAGCTTTCCATTCCTCGGCAAGCAATTGAAAAGCGTCTAGTGCAATCCTAATCGTTTTCCAAAAGAGCTGTATCACGCCCATTAAAAGCTACAAAAATTTGGATTAAGGACAATTCAGTTTGCAGAGGCTCCAGGTCACCAAAAATCTCCTTGTTCTTTTTGAGCTCAAATCTTTTAAAGCTAATTTCAGTAGCTTTAATTTTTTGTAAACTCGGAACATAGCAAAACCATCAATCCATGTGTGCCAAGTATGCTCAACCAAAAGAAGAACTCATCAAATTCTACCCAGTGGTTGAAGAACTTAGAAGGCCTTCGATATGATGGCAATGAAATCCCAAAGTCAACTATCACCGGAGAATGATCAGAGAGTCCATAAGGAAGGAAATCGGCTATTGCACTTTCAAAAGAAAAGAGCCAAGTCGTATTAATCAAAGCCCTATCCAGCTTACGCCGAATGTGATCAACCCCTCTAGAATTGTGCTATGTATATAAGAGTTCCTCAAACCTCAAGTCTTCTAAACCGGCTTCTAGCAAGCAATCATTAAGCTCATCTATATGACAAGGCCAATCGTTGTTCCCTCCTTGTCTTTCATGCCAAAAACGAATGGCATTGAAGTCCCCCATAATAATCTAAGGCAAACCAGCAAATAGAGTTGATGAAGCTCAGATATTATTCTATATACGATGATGTTCAAGAAAAGCATTAGATCTATAAACAAATGAAGCATCAAAAGAAGGTCCCATAGCTACCATATTGAAAGAGAGACGAAGAAATTGGCTAGATAAGGAAAGAACTTCAGCATGAAGTGTAGCCGGATTCCACAAGACCCAGATACGCCCAGTGTCATCATGATCATAGTTATGGACACACTTCCAACCTTTCAGCATCCCATTCTTACAAGCTTTCACTTTTGTTTCCAATAATGCAATATAAGACAATTTATGAGAAAAAACTAAATGACGTACCTCATTTTGCTTCAGGGGATCATTAGGTCCTCGTACGTTCCATGAAGCAATTTTAATCACTAAGAAGTTAAGAGGAAGGCTGACATGGGGTGTCGGCAGACCTCCCTAAACTCTTTTTTGTAATCTGTTGTTGGCTTCTTTTCTTTACTATTCATCCACTAAATTTATTTTATGGAGAATAAAGGAGTGTAAGGAGACCATGCAACTGCCCGAGGTAACCAGATTAGCTAGTCCATGGACAACCTCCAGGGGATGGGAATCACTAGCAGGTAGAGGAGATGGATGGTGATGCAAGGAGTAATCCAGCTCAGGGAGTTGAGTGATTTGGACATCTATGAGTGCCAAGCCATCATTAGTGTCTACCAGAATCAAAGGCTATTTTCCTCTATTGGATCCTCATCAATCAAGGATAAATTATCTATATCATCATTCTATGCAAGAAGTGGAGCAAAGGGATTACTAGTTTCACCAGCAGGCAAGTCTTCTAAGTGATGGCTTTTTAGAGAAGGGGATTTATCAACCATGGGAGCTTTACCATTCTGTTTTACTTGCTGCCAATCATCTTTGGAGTATAAAACAATTGAATAGATGTGTAGTATAAAACACAATTAACAATGTACTAAAAGTTTTGAGATTTAATTCAATAAATCTAACAAATCCTACTTCAAGAACCTTCTTTTTTTTTTTTTTTTTAAACAATTGAGGAGCTGATGTCTTAATTTGTTGTATTGTCCTCCTATATAAGTAATTATATTTCTCCTAAAAGTCAAAAGCCAATGATAAAATAATCACTATGGAGGGTGATTATATTTAAACTTCATACTTTGAAAAAAAAAAGAACTGAAGTGACAAGCTAAACAAAGCTCAGTGAAAAAAGTAAAATTTACCTCTATTTATTTAATTAATGAAAAAGTTTGGCAATATGTATAATATGCAAAGCTGGGTTAGTTAATTTTGGCCATAAGCGAAGGCTTCTTTGATAGACAAATAAAAAATCACCTAGTTTCGCTAAGATCTCTATCTAAAATTTGATCATTTGAATGATCAAAATCACGAGCAAAAAAAATTATGATTAAGTTAGTTCACCCTGTTCTTTTAAGTAGATTGCCAAGAGTTCAACGGAACCATAAGAATTCAATATGTCTCCCATTTTTGAAGCACAAAAGATGGAATTAATTCAATTAATTCCAATAATTTTGATGTATCAAAGCAAGTTAAGCACTTCCACAATATTTGAATTGTCCGAAATTGAATTGGACATGCTAAAATTCAGTGAAATTTTTCATTAACATCTTTCAATTATTTATGGAAAGAGTGGAAAAAAAATACACTAGTAGAAATAAGATTAATAGCGACTGCTACTAGCCGTCACTAAAGGTTAAGAAACCGTCGCTAATACTCTCTAGCAACCGCCAATTGTTGGTGGCGAGAACTTCGTCGCTAAAGATTATTAGCGACCGTCATATGGCGGTCGCTCCCCAATAACGACTGCTTTTAGTGACCGTATAGGGACGAGATTATCACTATTATTAGCGACTGCCTAATACTTTTAGCGACTGCTTTGGTGATCACGCGACTGCTTTGGGGGTCACTAAAGTTTCTACATTGAAAATTTCTTAAATTTTTTTCCCACTTGTAGTGACTGTCTGTTTCAACCTTTAGCGACGACTTTGGCGGTCGCTAATACTATACAATTTTTTAATTTTTTTATTTTTTTATTTAATTCCGGTACCTGTACCTGTTTTGTAAAATTTTATAAAACTAAATACTAAACTTAAATCAAATCTACATAAAAAAAAACTACTAAAAAACTTTCAATTTATATCAATAAATTTAAAGTGTTTTTCAATTACAAAAAATATGTCTTATACAATTTTGAAGAAACTATTAATAAAAAAGCAAAGCAAGATGTCTACTTCAGTACCGATCAATCAACTTGAAACAAAAATAAATATTATTAGTCAAAAAATATTGTAATATAAATAAACAAAATAATGTAAAACTAATATTTTTAGTGGTACAAGTTCAAAGTTTTAAATGAAATGTACTTTCTAGCATTTCAAGTACCTCAGGCGTTGGATTCACGAGCCGTTCGTTCCTACAAGTTACTATTGACTCGAAGATCGTGCCCCTTAAGTTTGACGGGCATCAAATCTTGTCTGCTTAGTCTAGGCTGTTAGAGGCTAAGTTTTGAATTCAAAGTTTGTGGTGAGACATACTTTCTAGAATTCTAGACAACCGGGGTATCGAATTCATGCGCCATTTATTCCTGTAAGTCACTAATGTCCCAACAATCATACCCTTCAAGTTTGACAGTATCGGGGCTCGTTTACTCAGTTTGGGCCATTAGAGGCTAAGTTTTGAGTATTAGATTCAAAATTTCAAATGAAACATACTTTATAGGATTCCAAATACCTTGGGGGTCAGATTCACGTGCAATTGATTCCTGCAACCCGTTTGTTTGGTTTGGGCTATTAGACGAGCATCGAAGCCCGTCTGTTTGGTTTGGACCGTTAAAGGCTTAGTTTTAAGTTCAAAGTTTCAAGTAAAATATGATTTCTAGGATTCATAGCACCCTGGGGCTTAGTTTTACTTGCCGTTCATTCCTACTGGTCACTAATGTCTTGAAGATTGTACTCCTAAGGTTTGATGCGCTTCAGAGCCCATCTATTTGGTAGGGGTTGGTCGAGGCTAATTTTTAAGTTTTAACTTTAAAGTTTCTAAGTTTCAAAATTTAAAACTTTTTAATTTTCTATGTTTCAAAATTTCTAATTTCCTAAGTTTCAAAATTTAAAACTTGCTAACCTTTTTCTCAATATTCATCAAATGAACACTAATTAGTCTATAAAGAAAGCTGAAACCTCAAATTTTCAGAATAAATTCAACTATATATTCTTAAATTATTTAACAATTTAAAACATAAACGTAATCATAAACTTATACCTGATCCCGATCATTCGAGCTTGCTCGATCATACATGCCTTCACCAATCGATTTGTGTCTCACCTGGTGGCCACTACTAGCGTCTGGGGCCAACAATAAAATAGTGTATGGTTAAAAACAAATATAAATAAATGTCTCTAAAGAAATTGAATTAAATTTAAATATAAATTATTTAGTTATTAGCCTGAGTACGAATTAGCGGATCTGAAGCATCAGTTGTGTGGACACGACTTTAAGCTAGTCGCTGCTCTAGCTCTGTAAAGCGAGCCTGTACTTGGGCTTGTATTTCCGCCTCCATCCATGCCTTGATGTCCTCTACCTGAGTGTTTATTCTTAGCGAAGAGATTGGATCAGCTTGTTCACCTTCTCGTCAGTACGCAAGCGTGAGCTTTAGGACGAGCTAGCTCCGAATGACCCTGCTCGTGTGATGATAGATCGTGGTATACCCGTGCCATACGTGAGTGTGTATCCTTGCCCATCCCGGATGATGATGGCATGGAATATCTCATCCTATCTAGCAGTCACCTGCCGTTCCTCCTCTGGCAACTGGGCCAATCGAGCCTCAAACTAAGTTTGTGTAATTTAGAACCAAATTAGAAAGATAAATGAATAGATCTCGTAACAAGTAAATAAATTTATTTCGCAAAGTAAATTTATTTCGTAAAGTTAATACTTACTACAAGAACTGTAACCCCGAGTCTTCGAGTCTACGGCTTGCCATCCACACAAACATCCAATCAATGGGAGCATCCTCCTCACGTAACTGTTGAAGGATAAATTATGTTAACTATATATTAGGAAATGGACTACTAAGAAATTGAATCGCACCTATGGTTTATTGTTGAAGTTTACCTTATGTCGGACCTGCGTAACATGTCTAGTTCGAAGCCTATGACTCGGGTCCAGTATTAAGCATTTTTGGGAATTCCGCTCTGTCTCTTCCTATATTTTTTTTTAGTTAGTTTTATAGGTTTTTTTCCTAATATTTATTGACCTTAATAAAATAGTGCGAATTACTCACCCTCGCCTCCTCACTTGGCCAGTATCGGACAAGCTCAGGCCATTACGTGGGAAGAACACCCCTTGGGACTCACTGAAGAAGGTATGGGGCATCGGCGTTCTTCTTTCAATGCTCATTCTTCACCTTACTCTTGTGATCTTTCCACATCTTCCAATACTTTGACATGCAAACTGGCTGAAAGTCATCAAGACACAACCTCAAATTATCCTTAATGGGAGAAAGAAATTTATTTATTAAGGTATGTTATAAACTGAGACATCATATAATAACCATAAACTTAAGATACAAAATAAACATATTACCTTAACTTGCCCCCAGAATCGATCTAATGTATCCTGAGGAAAGGCAGTCCAATCGAGCACAGTCAAAGGAAATTGGTGTGGGTCCTACACCATGTGCCCCAATTGGCTAATGAACTGGCGAGCCCCTGGTCCAACTAGGTGGAATGTCCCATCAAACTGCACATCATAAGGGGTGCCAGAATTTCATGAAGAAATCCCTTTAGCAGGACCTCTGCCCCTACTGGAAGATGTACTCATAGTAGTAGAACCTACATTCACAATAAACTGTATTAAATAAACAAAATCAAATTATTTCATAGAGGTGTTAAACATAGAAATTAAATCATACCAATAGGCCTGAAGGCTGATGCAGTAGCTGTCGATGGCATAGGCTCTACTAGAGTGGACGAGATCGAATAGGTTGACCCCTGATTGGATGACCGAATCTGAGACGATGATGAACTGGGTCGAGGTGCGTGATGCATGGCAGAAGAACCCACTGGTGCCGTTAGTGAGCTAACGTCCCTCGTAGGCATGGCCGAGGAACCCCCCGTAAGCATCGGTCGGCTAAGGCCTTCTGTCGATGCACGGACCTGGCCCTGACGTAAAAACTTGCCCATCGTGCATGGATGATCTCTGCTCTTACGTCTGGACATATCTGCTTGCATATTCATAAGATTAATAAATTCACATAATAGCTAAAAACCATTCCTAAACAAAAAGTTTAACATACTCTTGAATAAAATTTAGAAGGAAGAAAGTGCTCAAACATTCATTGGTCATATAAGTCAATAGTATCTCCTCCAGCAATCTCTCTAACTCAATTGACATCCTCATCATGTTTAACTACTACATTTTGGTCTAGAACTTGATGAGCAAATGTATCAGTATCTGGCTCATCACATTCAATTTGATATAGCCCCCTCCTTGATATTTTAACTACGACTTGCCAGGTAGGATCCATTGGATCTCTAACATAGTAAACTAGCTCAGCTTGCGAGGCTAGTATATAGGGTTCATTACTTATTTGTTCATCTCAATAGACTCGATTTTTGAAATTTACTAACGTAAATTGGTACTTATCAGCTTTAGTCCCACGGATTGGATCGACCCAGTCGCACTTGAATAAAAAAAATTTCAACCTATGATTGCATATAACTTCAACAATATCTTTCAATTGGTCATAGTAATAACCAGCATCGATGGAAGAACAACCGATACCACTATTTTGTACTGCTCGTTTCTCATCTACTTCCTTGATGCGAAATCGAAACCCATTAACGTCACAAGTTGTGTAACGTCGTACCGTTATAAACGGACCATCAGCTAATTGGTTCATTTCATCGGTTAAAGTATCATCGTTTATACGCCGTAAATTGTACACCTATGCCATTCAAATAATCATTGAATCAAACTATATGAAACTAATATTACAGGAAAAAATTGAAGTCGATACAATCATATCTATACGTACATATTTATTAAACCAATCATGAAATGACTGAAAATGGGATTGTCGGATTTGATTATCTGTAGCACGAGGCATGTCCCGTTTGAGCTCATTAATTTGTGTCCTGTAATGCAGAACAACATGTGTTAATGACAACCATGATTATTTAAATAGAAAACGAATAAGTTAAAGATATGAATAAGTGTTGACTTATTGAATCAATGCCACAATTGATGGGGTGTTGAATAACACGAAACGATGAGCTTGAATCCACTCGATGTTATCCAGATCAAATAGTATGCGCTCTCCAACAAGACCATCATTAATTCGTGAAGACCTATTTAATTTTTTTTCAACATCATTAAGCTATGTAGTGCAAAAATTAGTACACTCATCCATCAAATAACTTTTTGCTATCGATGCCTCTGGATGAGCTCTGTTACGCACATATCTCTTTAATGTATTCATATACCTCTCAATCGGATACATCCACCTGAATTGGACAGGACCACCAAGTAAGGCTTCATCCGTTAAACGTATGGTTAGGTGGACCATTACATCAAAAAATGACAGTGGAAAGAGTTTCTCCAAATGACACAGCGTTAGTACAATCCTATCCTGAAGACTTTTCAAATCATCTATGCGATGAACTCTTGAAAATAGTTGTCTGAAGAAGTTACTGACCTCAATCAATGGCTCAACAACATTCTTAGGCAAGAAATTTTGGATTGAAATAGGAATTAATTGTTAAATGAGAATGTAATTGTCATGACTCTTCAAACCCAGTAAAGTCCTTTCTTTCATGTTCACACGCTTCAATATATTGGAATAATAGCCATCAGGCACCTTGAGCCCCTTTAAAACATAGAGGAATGCCTCTTTCTCATCTTTAGTCATCGTGTATTGTGCAGGAGGTATGTATGCCTTGTTTGACTCTCTCAACTGTAAGTGCAGTGGTTTTCTCAATCCCATGTCTTGCAAGTCACGGCGAGCATTGGCACTGTCTTTGGTCTTTCCCTTAACACCGAGAATGGTCCATAATATATTATCACACACATTTTTCTCAATATGCATAACATCCAAGTTGTGTCTTAATATGTTGTCTTTCTAGGACAATAACTCGTAAAAAATACTTTTCTTCTTCCAATTATGACTGTGCTTTCTGTTCGCACTAGGAATAGAAGGTAATAGGGGGCCAAAAGATTTTAAAAATCATACACTGTACGTATTTGTTCCTGCTCGAGTTGTGATAATAAATCAACCCCAGTCATTATTTGTGGTGCTGGACCACATTCCTGAGTGCCATCGAATGATACTTTGTCCCTTCTAAACCTGTGCAAGGGGAGCAAAAAACATCTGTGACCTATGTAGACCTATTTTTTATTGTGTTTCATCCAAGTTGACTTGTTGCTTTGATTACAACAAGGACATGCAAATTCTCTTTTTGTACTTCAACCAGATAAATTAGTATACGCGGGGAAGTCATTGATTGTCCACAATAATGCCACACAAAGTTTGAACATTTCATTTCCTTCGAAGTCGAAATTCATCACACCTTCGGCCTATAATTCATTTAACTTGTCAATCTATGGTTGCATATACACGTCAATCTTATCCTCGGCACCTCTGGGTCCATCAATAACTGTGGAAAAGATCCAGAAAGCTTGTTTCATACAATACCAGGGAGGAAGATTGTACAAAGTCAACACTATTGGCCACGTACTATGATTTGCCCCAAGTCATGGACCTAAATGGGCTAAAACCATCTGCAGCTAAGCAGAAGCCGCACGTTACGACTATTCAAGGCGAAGTTTGGGTGCCTCATTTCAAAGTCCTTCCATGCTTGGGAGTCTGCTGTATGGGTCAACTTGTCATCCTTCCTACTATTCTTTGCATGCCATCTCATCAATTTAGAAACTTTAGACGACATGAAAAGCCTCTTCAGCCTTGGCTTAAGTGGAAAATATCGCACTTGTTTTGCGGTGATAAGCTTTCCATGATTCAAAACACTTCTCGTAGTACTCTGATGGTTCTGACTGATCCCGTCGTCCTTCTACCTCGAAGTCTTACACACAATATATGTATCGAGGTGGGCATTCTAATTTCTAAATAACATACAATTGTTTGGGCATGCATCCAAAGTCTCATATGTAAAGCCTAAACTTTCAGTTAACTTGCGAGCATGGTAGTAAGACTCAGCAAGTTTTGCACCAGATGGTAGAATTCTGTGCAGTAGCTGGAGTAGCATGTTGAAGAACGTGTCTGACCACTGGTTCAACACCTTCAAATGTAACAACTCCACAATAAAAGATAATTTGCTGAAATCCTTACATACAGGATACAATTCTATTTACGTATCGTCAAGAATTTCAAAATACCTCAACATTTCTTTATCTGTACCTGAGCGAGGATTATCCCCACCCGCCCTATCAGTCTGATGGCTTATGTCTTCGGGTACCAACCCACACGTGATATCATTTAGTATTGTAAATATCGGATCAGCTGCCATAAATCAACTTCCATCTCAACTCTTTCCTCTCGGTGACAAGAAACATAGTCTTCTCCATGTCTTATCCAATTCTTATACTGCTTCAAAAATCCATTCAGAATCAAATGGTCCCACACAATATCTCGTGTGTAGTAATATCGATTCACACATTTTCTACAGGGACAACTGAAGAACTCACGATCAAACCCATTAGTGAAAGCGATGAACTGCATAATCCCCTCCACATATTCCCTAGACGTCCTATTTGGCAAATCAATCCAACTTTTTCCCATCTTGCTAATTATTTCTACGGAAGTCCAGTTTGAGCAAATACAATTAGCCTAAGAGATCGTGCATCATGCAATTCACCTAGCCTTAAACTACAAACTTCTCACTACAAGGTGGTTGGTCCTATCCCATTCGAGAATGCATGATCCATTTTATTCTCAACAGCTTGAATGGTTTGTCCCTAGAAAAATTTCGACAACATGTCCGCGTGGTTCTCTAAGTACATAACACAGAAAAGACATCAGTCTTATCTATGTATGTACCCAGAGAACAACAAAACATCCAGCGAAACTTTATCTAACATTAGACTTGCATAAGTTGTTGAGAATAATATGGATAATTGCATTCTCAAACTGTCCGAATTGGATAATTCAAGAATCGAGTATGTCAATCATTACTTGAGCATCACAAGAACATCGAATTTAGTCAATGACCTAATTCGCGCGTCAAGGATGACCAAACGAGCGTCGTACACGATTCTCGAATGGGCTAAGTTTTTCAATGAATGCAAATGAATAAATTACTACCGTACTATATCTTTTTTGTTGTTGTAGCTTGTAACTTTCATCGGCCTGTGCCCTCCGCAACCACCACAGATCTCAAAAAAAATCCAGGCAGGTCGCACACCACGGTATGGACCAGTATAAATAGGCCAAATAAGTTAGAAAAAATTAAACCAAAATGTATATATACTGGACAAGAAATTTTCATCCAAATCAGAAAAAAAAATTAAGAAAAAAGGTAATACTCACCTGAATGAATCACTAGAGATGAGAACAAAAATCAAAACCAATTTCTGCGAGAGTTTCTTGTAACCTCGGCAAAACAAAGAAACCAAAAATGTAAGAGAGAGATAGAGAGAGAGAGATATATATATATATAGGGGGAGGGAGGAAGAGAGGACCAAAACCTACGGAAGAAGAACGACCACGACGGTCGGCAATGGCCGCGACGGTAGGGAATGAAGGCGGGATGCAACGACAGTGGAAAGAGCAAAAAAGGGCGCCGAAGGAAATAAGAGAGAGAGACCGAGCGACCAAAACCTGCGGAGGAAGAACGACCACGGTGGTTGGGCAATAGCGACGACGGTCGGGAATGAAGGCAGGACGCAGTGGAGACAGGTACGAAAAAGGCCCGCGGACTGAAATGAAAGATAGAGAGAGTCTGAGCGAAATGAGAAAAATAAAGGTTCTAGGGATTTAATTTGAAGCATTAGCGACCGCCATAATGACTGCCACAAGCGGTCGCTAATGCTCTTAATAGCGACGGC
Organism: Sideroxylon spinosum; assembly: GCA_003260245.2. Lineage (NCBI taxonomy): Eukaryota > Viridiplantae > Streptophyta > Magnoliopsida > Ericales > Sapotaceae > Sideroxylon > Sideroxylon spinosum. The sequence goes on along the minus strand of QLOD02000013.1, from coordinate 40,438,343 downwards.
ACTAAGCATGGTGGAACTTGAATAATGAGAAGATCAGATAATTAAAAATAAAGTTGTTGCAAATTTATTTGGATGCGTAGTA
>QLOD02000013.1:40398696-40419492 GCA_003260245.2 Sideroxylon spinosum | reverse complement strand
TACTTGTAGACCAAGAAAGAAATTTAGTTCACCAATCATGCTCATTTCAAAATTATCTTTCATGTGTTCACCAAATTCAAGAGAAAATTTAGGACAGGTGGATCCAAACACAATATCATCAACATAAACTTGAGCTATCAGAATATGATTAGAATCTTTTCGAATAAATAAGGTTTTATCAACATTAACTCTCGTAAAATTTGACTCAAGTAAAAAAGTAGTGAGTCTCTCATACCAAGCTCTGGGAGTTTATTTGAGTCCATATAGAGCATTTTTTAGTTTGAAAACATGATTTGGAAACTATAGATTAACGAATCCCTTAGGTTGTTCTACATAAACTTCCTCATTCAAGAAACCATTCAAAAAGGCACTTTTGACATCCATTTAAAATAATTTGAATTTTAGGTAACAAGCCATAGAAAATAGAATTCTTATAGACTCTAGTCTAGCTATAGGTGCAAAGGTTTCATCAAAGTTAATACCCTCAACTTGAGTATATCCTTAAGCAACTAACCTAGCCTTGTTTCTAATGACTATCCCAAATTCATCGGTTTTATTTTTGAAAATCCACTTTGAGCCTATAACATTTACATGAGAAGGACAAGGAACTAGATATCATATATCTTTCTAACAAATTGCCCTAGTTCTTCTTGCATAGCCTTTAACCAAAAATCATCATTTAGAGCCTCATAAACATTTTTAGGTTCTAAAGTAGAAACATAACAAAAGTAAGATACCTCATTTTGCAGTTGTCTTCTCATTTTCATTTTGTCCTTCACATTCCCAATAATTTGAGATATTGGGTTATTGAGTTTGACTCTAGAAGATGGTTCCCATTCTGTGCTTTCTTCAGTATCCCTTGGTATCTCAGTACTTGCATCAATGACGACTTCACTTTGTTGAATAGGTGCAGGTATTAAGAACCCTTCATCATCTTTAATTTGTTAGAGGGAGGAATAAGTGTTAGAATCGTCAATTTTTACATTTATAGATTTGATAACAGTATGTTTTCAAATTAAATACTCTAAAAGCTCGACTATTAGTGGAATAGCCTAGGAAGATTCCTTCATTGCTTTGGGAGTCAAACTTACCAAGTTGCTCTCTATCCCTAAGGATAAAGCACTTACTCCCGAAAACTCAGAAATACTTCATGTTAGGCCTCTTACTGTTCCATAGTTCATAGGGTGTTTGTTTGGTTCCAGGTCGGAGGTACACCCTACTTACTATGTAGCATGCAGTGTTGACTACTTCAGCCCAAAACTTCATAAATACTGATCGTCCATGAAGTAACGCTCGAGCCATCTCTTGGAACACTCTATTCTTCTTTTTTACCACTCCATTTTGCTGTGGAGTCTTTAGAGTTGAGAACTCATGCTTTATTCCATTTTTATCACAAAATCTACTGTAAAATGAATTCTTAAATTCTCTACCCTGGTCAGTCCTTATTCTTGTGATGCATCCAATCTTCATTTATTTTTCCTGTTATAGTCTCAAGCAGAAGTTTTTAAAAGAATCAAAAGTATCAGATTTTTCAGCAAGAAAATCAACCCACATGAAACGAGTATAATCATCAACTGCAATAAAAATATATTTCTTTCCTCCTTTACTTTCAGTGCATGTTGGTCCTATGAGATCCATGTGTACCAAATTAAGAGGCTACTTTGTTTTGAAACTTTGACCCTTTTTTATAAGCACTTTTGATTTGTTTACTAGTTTTCACAAGGCTCACACACACCTTGGTTATCCTTATCTAATTTAGGTAGACCTCTTACTAATTTAGACTTAGACAATTGTTTTAAGGCTTTAAAATTAATCTGCCCAAGTCTTTGGTGCCAAAGGTCTGATTCATTTAAGGTGGTAGAGTTATATATAAGACCATTAGAATTTTCCATACCATAGCAATTATCAGACGTGTGCATGCTAGTCAAAATAATTTTTCCAAAACTATCCATAATTTTACAATCTGTTTTTGAAAAATGAACAATATGTTTTGCATTATACAATTGACTTATGCTAATTAAGTTAGCTTGTAAACCTTCAGCATAAAGTACATCTTTAAGACATTCTAAACCCTGGGTTTTTATGTTTCCTTTAACCAACACGCATGACGTACTTCTATCACTAAAAGTAGCTATCCCACCTTCAAAATTTTCAAAGTTTGAAAATAGACTCTTATTTCCACTCATGTGTCTAGAACAACTATTGTCAAGATACCACATGTTGGAATTCAAAGCTTTTAAGTCTGTATGAACTATAAGACAATTTAAATCAGATTTTCTTACCCATGCAATTCTGATTTAAAAATTTTTCTTAACAGTCTTATTTTTCAACATATTTTTCTTGACACTTTAGTTTTTAGACTTAGGGCTAGCTTCTGAAAAAGATGAATAAGAGTAACGTAAAAAAATTGTAGCTGTCCTATATGTGGAATATTAAAACCAAGTGGGATGTTATATTGTCTTAACGCATCAAACCTGTTTTGATTTTAAAAATTTTGGTTTATAGGCTTCCATTGATAACATAGCTCATGGATAGTCCATAAAGTTTATGACAATGAGGTCTTATGTGTCCAGGTATACCACAGTGATGACATATAAGAATGGGTAAGTTTGATGGCATACCTTGAGCTTTCTAAAAATAGACTTTTGGCAGATTACCTTTCTCGAGTTAAGGAGCTTTAACTGTTTTAGGAGCAGTTGACTTTGACGGTTGAAACTGAATCACCTTAAACTTTTTCTGCTCATTCGTTGAGACTCAATCCTTTGTCTTTTCCTTTACAGTGTATCCAAGTCCCCTTTTGTCATCTAGGCTTCGTTCCATTCCAAGGAGTTGATGCAGATTGCTCGATGGAACTTTCAATTTATCATTTAGTTCCTAAAGTTCACATTGTGCCTCAAGACATTCTTTAGCTTTTCCTGTAAGTTTTTCCCTCAAAGTGTTCATAATCTTGTCTTGAGTCATCTTTTCATCTTCAAGACTTTCGTACTTTCTCTGAAGTTCTTCTAAGGTGATCTTTAGGCTGTCACTTTCATCTTTCAAAATCTTGTTCAAAACTCTGAATTTCTTGTTTTGCTTGTAAAACTTTCGATAGTCTATAGGGTTGTTCATAAGCATCTTTAATATCAATCTCAATCTCTTCACCTTCACTATTACGTTCTGCTTTTTTTCTAATAAATCTTCTTTTGAGCTTTCAAAATCCGTAGATTCTTTTGAGTTCACAAATGTTGTACTTTTTGCCATGAATGCAGTATAGTTTTCTGGTTAGTCTTCTGAGGATGACGAAGTGCTTAATTCATCAGTATCATCCAAGGTTGCATTGAGTACCTTGTTATTGTTTTTTTTATTTCTGTAATCTTGAGCTATGTGACCATACCCTTGGCACTCTTAGCACTTTATTCCCTTTAACTTGTTCTCCTTCTCAGGTTGCCCAGATTTCTCACATTTTTTCTTGAAGAACTTTCAACCTCTTCAATAGATGGAAGTGAGCTCTTACTTGATGAGGAGTCTTCTTTGATGCTTTTAAGAGCAACACCTTTCAACTTCTTGGGCTTGATCAACTTCTTGGGCTTGACCAACAACGTCTTCGACCCGCATCGTGTCTACATCCTTGGCTTCTTCAATAGCCGTAACTTTTGCTTGATCGTAATGGGAAGAGAGCAGAGAATCTTGATTATAATAATATTACGGTTTGGAATTTGTTCTCCCAGATTGAAGCTAGTGTTGACAATATCACTTAGCTTTGCATAAAAGTGATCAAACTTCTCATCTTCTGACATCTTCAAGTTTTTAAATTCAGAAGTTATCTTTTGCTACTTTGACTTTTTTATTGTGGAGTTGCCTTCATGAGTCAGTTTGAAGATTTTCCATGCTTCTTTAGCAATCTCGTAGCTTGAAATCCTTCTAAACTCATCAGCTGAAACTGCATACCTCAAAGTTTTTTTTTTTTTTTGAAATAAAATAAATCCAAACTAACCTAAAACTAAATTTTGGCTCCTCGGTAACGGCACCAAAAACTTGACCGACCCCAAAATGTGTTCGGGTTTTTGCCTCTCAAGTGCAAAAGGGTAGTCGTAGTTTTAAACTCGGTAAGTTCGAGGTCGAATTCACAGGGAGCCTATGTTATTTAATTTTTAGGTTACGAGTGGACTTTGAGGTTGAATGTAAAAGAGGTTTTGTGTTCAGTTTAACTAAATCTTAGGATTTAACAGGATTAAAACAAATAACAACAAATAAATTAAAACTAAGAATCAAATTACTATTACGAGATAACTTTAACAATTCAATTAAATGTCTATTTCTTTTGATTTTAGAATAACTTGGATGATAATTTAATTTAAGTAAAATTACTACGATATTTAAAATTATTTAATGAAATTAATAAAGAAGAAGTCTTGATTTAACTTGCAAGTTAGGATAGTTCACTATTTTACTCTGGGATGTTTACTTTCAAACTTGAAATTCTATTTTGTTCTAAAATTATTAAGAATATTTGAATTAAAAACCAGTACCAGTGATTTCAAGCAAATATAGTTAAAGATTTTTATTTTCGAAAGCTTTTCAGACAAACGAACTCAAAGTTTTACTCAAAACCTATTTATACTCTTGCTCAAATATATGTAGAAAGTTAAAATCGAAAACCCATACCAGTGATTTCAAACGAATGTGATTAAAGATTTCCGTTTTCGAATGTTTTCGAAACAAGTTAAAATAGATTTAAAAACGGTAGATCTCTACGCATGTGCTTTCAAAACCCATGCGAAAGATCTACATAGATCCCAGAGTATTATCATGAACTACCTGTTCTTGATTCGTTGAATCAAGAGCTAGGGTTTGTACGCTAACATTGTTTTAAATGAAACGAAAGCAATAAAAATATAAACCATCATGCGATCTAGCAATTGAAATCTAAAGATCATATATTAAAGATTTAAACGAAAGAAACTTACACCAAAATCAACTTTGACAAAGCGTAGGTAAAAAGAAGCACAACGAAGAACAAGAACACATCGTATGAATCCATAAAACTCTTAAAACTAATCTAAAAACTCTTTTAAAATATTTTCTCAAGAGAAACGATGAAAAGAATGAAAATCTGAATCCTCCTTTGTTCAGTCGTCCCATACATATAAATAGAGGTCAAGCAAAAACCCTAAAAACAGAAAAAATACGCATTCCAAAAATCTTCCTAGAGTTCGAAAAGTAGAGGAGGGGTCCGGACCGTAGAGGAAGGGTCCGGACCGTAGAATGGTTCATGCCCTCAACTTTATTCTTCAGATAGCTTTCGGTCTCTAACTTCCACTGTGATTTTGACCATGAAGACGATGAATTGATGCTTTGGCTAAAACACAAAAGTTGTAGATATTCAAGTCTTATTTTGAATGAAAAAAGAATCGTGTTAATCAAAGTTGTGAGTGAAAAGTTATGGCCAGAAGACAGACAGAGTGTCTTGCTAGACACTTGCAGTGGTTTGCACATTTAAGCTCCAAATTTGCTTTTCTTGACTTGTTTTCCTTCCAAACTCCTAAAAAACACATGAAAGCAATATAAATACTAAAATTATAATAAAAAAATAATTTTATTTGATAAAATGCTCAAAAGAAGAGCGTGAAATGATGTTAAGATCAACAATGATTGTGAGCAATCAATGTTCAACAGCAAGTGAAGAGTGTTCCATAACAGGAAATAGAGAAAGTAAGATACCTACTCGTTTCCTTGATACAATACTGGCCTATGCACTTCTAGTTATCGATGATGTTCCTTCCAGCTATAGAGAAGCAGTAAGATGTTCAAAAAATGAGAAGTAGAAGAGAGCAATAGATGAAGAAATACAGTCCATTCAGAAGAATCAGACTTGGGATTGGCTCAACTACCGAAGGACAAGAAGATAATTGGGTGCAAATGGGTATTTACGAAGAAAGAAGGATTTCCTGATAAAATTGATATTCGCTACAAGGCAAGATTAGTGGCAAAAAGTTATGCTCAGAAGCAAGGAGTTGATTATAATGAGGTTTTTTCTCCAATTGTTAAGCATTTTTCCATTTGGATTTTCTTAGCCTTAGTAGCACAATTTGATTTGGAACTAGTTTAACTTAATGTGAAAACTGTATTTTTACATGGTGATTTGGAAGAGGAAATCTATATGTCTCAGTCAAATGGGTTCAAGGTTGCTAGAAAAGAAAATTGGGTTTGTAAGTTGAAGAAATCGCTGTATGGATTGAATCAATCTCCAAGGCAATGGTACAAGCGATTTGATCAGTTCATGATAGGGTTGAAGTACACCAGAAGTATTTTTGATCACTGTGTTTTTTTTCGTAAGCTACATGATGGGTCTTTTATTTATCTACTCTTGTATGTGGATGATATGTTAATAGCTTCGAAGGGCTAAAAGGAGATTGAAAATTTGAAGACTCAGTTGAATCAGGAGTTTGAAATGAAGGATATGAGAGAAGCCAAAAAGATTCTCAGCATCGAGATCAGCAGATATCGAAAGAGAGACAAGGTTTGTTTGTCTCAAAAGCAATATCTAAAGAAAGTGCTATAATGTTTTAGCATGACAGAACAGTCAAAACCTATGAGTACCCCATTGGCTCCTCACTTGAAGTTGAGTTCAGTTTGATCTCCCAACACTGATGAGGAACGTGAGTTTATGACGAGAGTTCCTTATTCAAATGCAGTTGGTAGATTAATGTATGTTATAGTGTGCACAAGACCTGACATTTCATTGGCAGTTGGAATTGTGAGCAGGTATATGCATAGTCCTAGAAAAGGACACTGGTAGGCCATGAAATAGATTCTATGGTATCTTCTAAACACCATAGACATTGGTTTGATATTTGAGAATGATGAGACTCTTGGTCAGTGTGTGGTTGGCTATGTTGATTCCAACTACGCAGGAGATCTGGATAAATGTCGATCAACTACTGATTATGTGCTCACTCTTGCTAAAGCACCAGTGAGTTGGAGATCTACTTTGCAGTCTACAGTTGCTCTATCTACAACTGAAGCAAAGTATATGGTAGTTAAAGAGGTAGCAAAGGAGGTAATTTGGGTACAAGGGTTGCTTGAAGACTTAGGGATTGTTTAGAAATAGGTTACTGTATATTGTGACAGCCAGAGTGCAATTCATTTGGCAAAGAATCAAGTTTATCATGCATGGACGAAACATATTGATGTAAGGTTTCACTTTGTGCTAGAAATAATTGAACATGAGAAGATACTACTTCATAAGATTAGGACTGCAGAGAGTCCTATTGATATGATGACTAAGACAATGACTTCGATTAAGTTCAAGCATTATTTGAATTTGATCAATGTTTTGCAAATTTAAAGATTTTGTTGAAGACACTGATAATGTGGATTTTTCACCAAGGTGGAGATTGTTATGTGTGACTCCAAATCCCATATCTAAAATAGGGAATAGTAAATATAATGTAATGAGTTTATAATTTAAAGTTTGTTCCACATCAAAAGTGGAGACTTGGAGACACTATCTAGTAGTCTTATAAAATAAGACCTTTGGTATCCAAGCATTTGTAAGCTTGGTGATAGTGGATTGGTTCTTCAACGCCCGAGAACGTAGGTAATATTTACCGAACCTCGTTAAATTTTGTGTCTTTTCATTTCTTTGTATTGTTTGTTTTATTTTTCTACCATCACTTCCTATTTGGTATTTTGCTTCCTATTGTGTGGTATTATTCTAGGTGCCTTATTGTGTGGGTTAAACACCCGCTTTCGCAAGACAAGCAACGCTTGAACTTATCCAACAACACTGGCTTCATCCAAACATTGGTTGCATTCTTGGAAGTTTGTATCTTCTCCAACATAATATCATCATTAAATTAAGAGCAAGTCCCAAACCTTGTCACTAGTTATGGTGTTCGAAGAGGTAGTTACAACAACTCTACCTACAACAACATTTCCTATTACATGTAGATGGGAATACTAAAACAAAATCCCATAAGCCGCTCGTTACTTGAATAGGGAAAGTCAATTGAGGGGGGAAAAATCTTCAAAACAAGATCTAAAAAGCCACCTCTAAAATTTTTGTAGAACACTTTCGAATCAAATTTTAAATCTAAGAATATGAAAATTGAATATTTTGATTCTTATAGTAAAGAAACAAATAAAAGGAAAAACAAAAAGCCATCTATTCTGATTTTATATATTTTAGTTCACTAGAACAAAACCATTTCAGTCGCAAATATGTGATCAATGGTAAATGGGGTGAACTATCCACAACCCAACCTGCCGCTCCCCTAATTTTAAAGACCCAGCCCAAGCACCTCATGTAGGGCTTAGGTCCCCCTACACTACCCCGCAATTTTCCCTTTTGTCCCATCCATGAGTTGCCCCTCTCTCGTGCCCGTAGTAGTAAGTAGAATTAAAAAATTTTATGGCCGCTGCCCAACATCTAATTTTTTTTCTTTTCTAGATGTTTCCCAAGAGCTCTCAACATAAAAATAAATGAATAAATAAAATAAAAATTACAAAAACCCCCCAATTTATTTATAAACCTCCAAATCCTTCATTATCAATACATCACATATATTCAACTAGAAAATGACAAAGTTCCCCTATTCTCTCTCAAATCTTTCTACTCCCAGACTGGAAACTTTTAAACTTGTTATTCAATTGTGCTCAAGTTCTATCAACCCAATCAAGTTTGATATTCAAATTGAAAGATCAAGTTTTTCAAAGTTTTAAATTATCACAAATTAATATATTTTATTTTAGTTTATTCTGAGTTTTTACATACTTAATATTCTTAATTTACATCTTTATGTTCTTTCATCAAATTATTTTTTTATCAAATGGATCCTAGAAGTCCATATTTTTTATGCTAATAGTGGGGACTCAATTAATTCTCCCACTCACAAGCAAATTTCAATGCATATGTGTACAAGTGGTCATGTTGCATCATTATCATTGTGCCAATTTTTAAAAGCATGGGACCATTTTATAAGAATTGTATGTGATTATGGAATACACAAGCCTAAATATAATATTTATGGAGACTTATTAGATAGTAAGACTATTTCTAAAACTAGTCATTTAAAAAGACATCTAAATAAAAAACACTGACACGATTAGTTATTTAATCTATCAATTTTTTCCACAAACTACACAAACACAATTGGTAACCAAGGGATAATTTAAATATATTTTCTTATTGAATATCAATGCATAACTGCTCATTATATTTATAAAAGTTGAAAATTAAATAAACTAATATTTCTTTTAAATTAGTTGAACAACCCTCCACTAGAATGAGTATTAGGGAAATTATTTTAATGAACTTACATCATGAGGTTTAATTAAAAAATATTTTTATTACTTTATAGAATGCTTTGTACAATAATATTTTTGTTTCTTACTTGGTTTGTTTTCTTTTTGCAGTGCCTACACAAGGCATTTTAGTTGGTGGATATTGTTGTACCTATATACTATATTTAATTGTCAAAGGGGGATGGAGGTCTTATGATTCCTCTATTTTTAAAATCAAAAAGCTGTAATTTCTATTCTGAGTTCTCCTAAAGGAATTACTATATTTGGGATTATATGCAATCAAATACGTTTAAAACCTAAAAAATTGTCAATAGATATTAGTATAAGGTCTTATGTGGTGTTAAAAATAGCTTTTAAATATCAAAAAGTAATTGATTTACTTATTTTAAATAATCACACTTTGGGGGTAGTAATTATTACTCCCCCTGATTGGGCAAACACAATTCTTTATAACAATTTTCTATATGTTTTTTATATTGCAATTAGAATATTTTGTAAAATTTATTAGCATAAATTTTTCACTATTTTATATAAATTAGTTTTAATTAATGAGATTTTCAAAAAAATATATTATCCAATATTTTTTTTTATGATATTGTTAATGGTATGTTAAAAATATTTAATAAATATTTTTGGCTACTTCTAACTATTTTGGTATTACAACTATTTTGGACCCTAGATATAAGGAAGATAACTTTTTTTTATTATTAGAGATGGTATATGCCTCTAAAAGCATCCAATACGAAATAAGAACTATTAAAGATTGTTTTTAATATCTAATTAACAAATATAATCATAATCATACACTTGCACAAATGGCCACCACATTTGCATTGTCCAATGTAATAGCTCCTTAATTTGGTAAAAAATCAAATTTCAATGGACTTCATAATCAACCAACAGTGGTTCATTTTCATCAGAGCTACAATGTTATCTTGATCTACCTAGGTAGATGATGATGGTAATTTCGATCTTTCGAATTGATGGAAGGGACAGCAACATACGTTCTCAATGCTTTCCACTATAGCTCGCAATGTCCTTACATTTTTAGTTTTTACTGTAATATCTGAACAAATATTTAGCATAACTGGACATGTTATTACTGAATGCAAAAGTTGATTGGCACCTCAAACAATAAAGACACTAATGTGTTTGCAAGATTGGTATCTCGCAAAAAAAAAAATAATAATAATAACAACAAGAAGTTGTTAAAAAAAAAAAACCTTTAATTTAGAAGTAATGTATTTGGGTAAAATAGAATAACACAATAGTAGTGATTAATGTTGATGCAAATGGGCCCTAACCCGTGCAAAAGATAGTCAAACTTATAGGTGCCAATTTAATTGAAATGTATAAGATCTAAAATGGTGCACTTAGTTATTTACTCTAGCATTTTACAATTGTAAATTTGTACTTAGTTTTATTTGACAATTTTTTAATTGAAATTCTATATTTGTAATTTGGATTCAATGTTAGTTATGCAATTGTTTATTTCTTAAAGAATTTTATATGTTTCAATTTGTTTTTATTAGTTTTATTTGTATTTATAAATTTTATAAAAAAATGTTAAAAAATAAGCCGGGATGGCTAGGGCAGGTCAAGCTTAACCGGACCTAATTTCCATCTCTAGTGATAAACTATGTGGTTATCTATGTAATACACACATATAAGACATCAAACTCACAATTTGCAACCTCATTTAATCTATTAATTTTCACCTAAACATTCATTTCTATGTGAAATTTTATAATCTTCTAGGTATCCCAATCAATCACACAAACAGTTGAAAGTAGAATGCTATATATGAAGTGAGGAAACCCACAAGGAAACTTCAAAACTTTCACTAAAATAAAACATTAGGTATAAACTCAAAACTTTTGATAGATCAACTCTTCAACTCTATACTCTATTGACGTTTACTCGAATCCTTGATGCAGTAACACATTTAGTGAAAGCACTCCGACTTCTCAAAGGCATATAAAACTATTTTCAGTAGCTTTGCTAAATCTTTAGTGTGCTGAATCGTCAACGATCACGAACCACGAGTCTGAACTTTTTCGGATCAAAAACTGAAAATCTTGGCTAAGCAATTGAGAGAACTTTTAACTTTTTAGCACACACTCTGATGAATATTCTCTCTATATTAAACCCTAGATACATCCAGTGTATATATATGATAAGACTTGCCCGTATAGGGTACAACAATAAAGCCTCGAGTAAGGAAAAAAATACCTCATGGGCGCGGTCTTCCCGTGGTGATTCCGAGCCCTTCAAGCAAGACAGAGTGGCAATCTTACACAGCCAATCTTTAGGAGATGCGTCTCGGCTTTTTCCTACAACTACCTACGACCTTCCAGCACTTTTCCTGCATTATTACACGTTTGGCTCTGTCTAACTTGTTTTAGGCTTCTAAGATTATTCAAATAAATATTCTGGGGCCATTACACTTCTACTTGACTCAAGACTACAGTGTCTTAGCCTATATTAAGTCTAGTCATTACCAAACTTTTTTTTTGCCAATATACAATGAAATCCTAATAATCTCCCCCTATGACAATTGTATGTCAAAACTTAATAAATGAAATTACAAATGAAATCATCCTAAATTAAGGCCTTAGTAAGCAATGCAATGATCAATATGTTCTAACTATTATACTTGTTTGCTGCACACTTAAACAAAACGATCAAGGCATCTTGTGGAATAAAAGATAATAACAAAAAAGGTCATCATGTGGAATAAAATATAAATGAAATATTAATAAAAAAAATGAAAGAAAACATTAATTATTATCCCCCTCAATTAAAAATGAGACAAAACATTAATTATTTATCTTCTCCAATAAATTCTCCTCCTTAACTATTCTCCTCTTTTTTTATATGAATTGACCCAAAAAAAAAAAAGGAAGACAAAAAACTAAACACAGTTTCAAATTTTTGACAATACATAAATAGCAATGAATAAAGATTCTAAAAGTTACCTTACTATTTATGTCATAAATTGGTCACACATGTCATACCAATGGTCAAATGCCAGAACGGTGTGTGAAATGAAATTTAGAAACAATCATGATCAATACTTTTCATATACTTGCATGAAATTTTAAAATACTCTATTTGGACTATGAATAGAATAAATAAAATATGCACTTATGCTTTTCGACTATTTCCCCTAAATTCATTGTTTTTCAATTATACACCGGTTTTTTAATTTACTTCCACTAAGTTTATTGAGTTTTTCTTTTTCAAAATTTTTTAACTTTACTAGGCAACTTTCACACACTTATGGGTAGGTAGCCATCTTCTTGTATCATCGAATCCAGATGATGGTTATTTTGATAATTTGCACGTCAACAAGCTAGCTACACTCTATCCCATTAGTAACCCCTTCCAAGTGGTGTGGATTGAAACATCTTAAGAGCAACCAATAGTCCAAATGGAGAATTTATTAATACAATTGGGTAGTGAAAAGATTTTTCATGAAATCCAAACCTCAGTGTACTTATTATAGGCACACTACTACCATGATAAGGAACAACAAAATATAGAATTCAGGTTCATCAAGCAATTCAAATTTATGACCACAATATAGACAACAATTTTAATCCTACGATTTTGAAGTGTGTATGATGTAGTAGACCATGCAAGAATATTACAAAGAATAACATTGAATGAAAATTTTTTACTTTAAAAAAAAAAAAAAAAACTTATCTACATGATTTCATAAAACTAGGAAAGAATATAATAATGATGCATAACCTAGTCTATAGAAAAATTTTCCTCTATATATCGAGGCTCCTCACTTCAACATCGTTAAGGGTGGGAGTGGAATATAAACAGAATCAAGTATATGGAATCTAAATAGTTTATCTAAATAATTAATCAAAACGCAGAAAAATATATATTATAACAACCATATTAGGATATCACGTCGTTTTCTTCTTTGGTCCACACATTTTGATAACCAAATTTTCAAAACGCTGGAAACGCATTGATTTTCAAAACCCAGTAATTTTTTAAGTTATTTTATCTGAACAATATTTCCTTAATTTTTTTGTACTCTCACTGTTGGGGGGGGGGGGGGAATCACGACATGAGCATGCATGTGCATACATCTATCAAAATAACACATAGCAGAGGATGTCGACATCTACATCGCCTTCTGGTACCTAAGACATGTTGTCCTTGGTCTTCAACGTACCAAACGCATGTTATCCCAGTCTTCAATTTCCACCAATCAGTATATTGATATATCCGCAGGATAGGTACGTGGTACCTTTCATTGCGTTTTATTATTCCTTTGATTCTTTCCTTCCACTTTCGCCTTCTCTCTTGACACTTGTTTATTTAGGTTGAGGATGGCAAAGAAATTAGTAGTTCTGGTTTATGAGCACTAGAAGCTTAGGTCGTTTGTTTTCTCTTCTTGCTAGAAAAAACTGTAACTGTTTTAAATCATGTTCCAAAAAAAACCTTAGATCATTTCCAAGGCAACGGCTGTATTATTGTCATAGTTTTGTCAACATCATTCTCTGAACCAACCAGTATAAGGTGAGTTTCTTGGATTGCTAGTTTTCTGTTTTTATTGGTTGCTATACTGCTTTTCTTTAATTCGTTAGTATTGTTTTAAAGTTTGAACTTCACTACTGATTTTGAGAACTTACCTTCTAGGAATATTTATATAACCCTTTGATCTTCGAGGCAAATAATTGGGCCATGATCAGTTTGTATTCATAAAGTTGGTTTATTATTCCATGGGTGCTTACCTTTAGAAGCAAATGAGAAAATCATACTTACATAGCCTTTGACACTTATTTGCAATAATAATCATAGATATTTTAATATTGAAATAAGTTAAAATATTTAATCATTAATTAAACAAATTAAAATTTTTAACTCAATTTTCTGCATAATACATTTTCCAATTGAAAGTTTTATTGGCCGCATATGGAATTAAAATTTTTTTATAAAACTCTACGAATCTCTTCAAATCTTCAAAATTTAATAAAATTTCTACAAATTTCAAACGTGTATTCCAAACATTAAAAAAATAACTCAAATCACATTGTATAAACTTAAAAAACTCTGAACGGTCCCATTATGAATGAGATAAAAACTCTCCCGTAGTTTGAAAGTATATACTATTAAATTTTAGTTGTCATGGCTCAAACAAGTGCTCAATTATGTCAAATTGGTATATATTCTAATTATATTATATTGGTATTATAAATTCAAATACGTTATATATAAATCCTATCAATGATATCAAAGTCTATGATTACAAAAAAAATTTTAAAAATTTGTACGCTAAAAAAAAAAAGAAATAAATAAATAAATTGTACACCTAGTTTGTTGGGGGTGACTCTCCAGATTTACATTATTATTTGTGTTTTATTGAGAACATGGAAACTTTCTTTATCGATTGATGAGTATCCCTTTATGTCTTTTAATAAAAATTATTTATTTATTTCATATTTCAAAGCCTATATATACGAACTTATAACTCAAAAATTTATTATTTTATGTGATTATTGGGTGTGCCTGGGGTTTATAGTAAAAACTTTGGTTGCTTAATTATCAAATTCATAAAATAATATATAGAATCAAATAAAGGTCTTTTATTCGATTCTTTGTAAGGATAATTTGTGATTATAACCGACATCATAAACAACAGTGTTGAGAGACTGACATGATCAAAGTTTCTACCAAAATTAAATAAATCCACAGAGTCTATGAGATTTATGTTTAAAACTTGTTTCCTAAAAATAATTGATCGGTTCATTCATCTACTTTAATTGTATTGTTTTTCCAAGATTCTAAGGGTATAGAGATTAAAAACATGTATCACTAGTAGAAATAAGAGTATTAGCGACCGTCACATGTAAAAAAGCGGTCGCTAATACCCTTTAGCGATCGCATGATGACTGCCAATCAATGACTGGCAAAACCTCATCGGTAAAGGCTATTAGTGACTGCCACGTAGTGGTCGGTCTTCAATTGCGACCACTATAGCGATCGCAGCAAGTGAAAAGTTTTATAACTATTAGCGATCGCCAATCAGACTTTTAGCGACCGTCTTGATAGTCGTTAAAGGAACCTTTAGCAATGACTTTTAGCAGATGCTGAAGGTTGTTTATTTTTGTTTATTTCTCACCTTTAGCGATTGTCGAAGCGGTCGCTAATACTATTGTTATTTATAAATTTTTTTTTATTTTTTCAAATAAGTTCTTGTACCTGTACCTTATTTGCAAACTTTTATAAAAGTAGATACTAAAATTAAATTAAATCATACACATAAGGGAAAAAAAAAAACAAGCTAGTAGCAAAAATTAAATTTATAATAATAAAAGTTCAATATTTTTGAATTATAAAAATAAAAATCTTATACAATTTCAGATTAAAAAATAGAAAGCAAAACAAGATATCAATGCAACACTGGTCAATCAACTTGAAACAAAAATAAATATTATTAGTCAACAAAATTGTAAATATAAATAAAGTTACGTAAAATTAATATTTTGAGTAACATAATTCAAAATTTTGAACTTAAAATAATTTTGTACAAAAAGGAAGATTTATCGTTTGAAATAATTTCAGGAAACCTTTCTCTTTCTTTTTTTTCAACAAAGCACACGTGTTAAGTCGCATATACATGTTGATAACTTTTTTATTTCATTAAAACTATAGTTAGTAAAGTGGCAAGCCCACAAATAAATTTTCTGGATGATTAATAAGTTAATTGGGTCGCTCTACAACTTATATTTCACATCTAAAATAGGATATGATTGGCAGTAACTTTCCTGCTTAATCAAACAATTACTTTCAATATTTTGTGTAATAAAATATTCAAAGATATCCCTTTACCTACTTTTTTGTTAGGTTGATGAATATACACAAAATTGAACATAAGTGGTCAAGCTTGCTTCTCTATTTCACCAGCAAACAATTGAAATTGAACTCAGTTTAGTATCACTAATGAACCAAGTTCAAACAAGTATTTGGCAAGCCATACTCAACCTGGTTCAAGCTACTAGATACATATTACAGCCCTAAATTCCTAATATAATAAATTCTCCATGCAATCTTTATGTGTTAAAAACTAATTTCTTTAAATAATATAAGGAAACACTAGTCTAAGAACAGAAAATTGATGTTTATGGTTCCCTACTTTTAATTGTATAAAGCCCTAATAACAGCAAACGTAAAGACTAACAATCAAAAATTTAATTGTTGAATATGAATATCTTATTAGTTAATTCATCAAAAGTGTGATTAATCAATTTACAAGTAAAATAATAATAACAGTAATAAAAGAGGAAACAAAATCTCACTACACAAATCACACATAAACTATGAATGTAAAAATTCTTTTAGAAACTTGTACATTCTTTCTCCTTTACTCTTTTGCTTCTCATAGAAAACCATAAAACTACAAGCTTTGCCCGTCGTGCCTACTTGATGGATAGTTAATCTCGATTTTTTGTTTCGACTAGTCAATTTAAAATCATAGCCCTATGATTTTAACTAGTCAATTTAAGAGACATGCAGAAATAACTATATTGTTAACTCTTCATTATTAGCAAACTGTAATTTCTAGATTACTTATGCAAATGCTTAGTAAGCTCAAAAACACTTGATAAGTGTAAATAAATAATATAAAAGATTGATACTCTAATATTTGTTAATATCAGCGATAAAATGCTCCAACTTCTAGGGTTTTGAGCAATTCTCCTTGTACCTATTGTAATATAGAGGAATTAAATATCATTTTGTATCAACAAAAACAACTTATCAAAGTCATAGGGACATTCCAATATTGCTATGATCTCAATGTGGAAGATTATATTATTATGTTATTGGCATAATAACATATTCAACAAACTCAACAAAAACTTTTCCCCACCACTTGGGATTGATTACATGGATCTTGTTTTAGCATATAGATTAGTTAAGACCAGCTCATGCCTTTTTACCCATGTTCACAGATGGTGTCACTCTCCCTAGCTTGGCACTTATTACTTTTACTTATATATGATTATTACTCTTACTTACATATAATAAATCCATCTTAATTGATTTTTTCTCAATATATTTTCAGTATAAGCTACACTTAAAATCACGCAAATTCATTTGTTCCTAATCCTATTTCTCTTAATTTTGCCACATATCCACCCTACATCCCTATCTTAGCTACATTCATTTCGTTAGTATGTTATGTCTTCATTGTCCAACATTATGTACACTAGGCTAGTTTTATAATCTTAAATAATTAGACAAGGAATATTGCAAGCCATAACACTGTTCGGTTTCTGGACCATAGCTGGAGTTATAGAACTTGGTATCGGGTATTCTTTAGCTCGTTGGAAAGCTAATATTTAGGCCTACGACTTTCATGCAGAGTTCAAGACCCAGTTTTGCCGTTTTGAAGCCCAAACTTGAGCAGAAACGTAGAAGTTTGAATCTGCCCAGAAGGCTTCTCGCAGCCCATAACCAGTCTCGGTTTGTAGCCCATATCTGGAGCTCCAGAGCTCAGAATTAGGCAAACCCAGAAGCGTTGGAAAGCTAACTTCACAGGCTACAATATTTCCTGAAATAGAGGTTTTGTAATTCCAACGATTTCCCAGCGAAAAATGGCCCGAAATCTAAGGCTAAAAATCTGCATAATGGAGATAGAAGATTCAGGATTGATTTTTTTTCCTTTATGAGTAAAGAGGGGATAAAAGGAGGAAGAGAGAAGAAAAGGGCATCGAGGAGGAGAGCAAAGTTCTTGAATTTTTTTTGTTTTCCAGATTCTCTTTCAAAGTCTTGACATTAAGCTTTTCGGCTAGATTTTTCTACAGTTTTATTATGAACTAAAGAAAATAAATACAAATTTTAAAGGGACATTTCCCTATATACATGAAGCTTAGACATCATGGGGCCTTAGCCCAATACAGATCAAACAATGAAATCCAAGTTGTCTCCATTGTCAAAAAAGCATCAAACCACAAAACTTGTTCACAAATCAGAAATTTGTAGACAGTGTCTCCAAATCATAATTCAACCAACAAAAAACCCTAATCACAACAAAAAAAAAAAAAAAAAACAAAATCCCAACAAGTTGTATATCATTTTCCAGTATTAGAATCCTCAAATTAGAAAAAATCAGGGAAAAAAATAAAAAAAAACCTACTTGATTGCAGATGGTAGAAAGCACACTTGAAAAGAATTGGCCCAGTGGATTCACGGCACTCCGTAGACAAAAACCTTCTTCTTTCCTTTGAGATTTTTGAGAAAAACAAGAGTAAGTGGATGTTTAGAGAGAGTAAGAGATACGGGGAGAGAGAGAGAGAGAGGGTGGAGGGAGGAGAACTTTAACGGTAAAACAACGCTGGCGAGGGAAAAATGATACTCGGCGGAGCGAAAGAGAGATACGCGCTCGCGGGAGTGAAAATTTAGAGAGAGAATAGCGAGCGAAATGAAGGAAAAATGGGGTTTTTGGATTTTTAAGGGGAACTTTTAGCGATCACCTAATGCCTTTTTTTTGCGACTGCCGCAGGCCGTCGCCGAATTCCCAAAATGCAAATACTCATTCCTCTAGCAGTATATTATCTCAAATGTTTTTCATGAAAATAGTACAAAATTTATATTTTGGGGAATATTTGGGAGTATGGAAGCCGTTGCCAAATCTATCATGTGTAGAAAAATTTTGATTTCAACATTTCTTGGAAGATGAACATCAAAATAGGAGTTTTTAATTTCATTAAAATAATAAAAGTAAAAAATAAATTAAAAAAAAATTGAAGATCCATATTCTCATTAAGATAGAGCTTGTGTTTTACTCCAAGAGTTGGTTTCAGTGTTTCATATAAATTTTCTAACCATTATGGTTGTTTAAGTGGGATAATATTGAAACTTTCCGTAACGTTGACTTAAATTAATCGAATTTTTTTTAAATTTTATAAAAATAGATTAAAAAATAACGCGGTTAAATGGACAAGTAAGTGGGAGTTAATATTGAATAGCAATATATATTTTGGATTGGTAGGTCATTTTAAGTAATTAGGTAATTGGGACTTGAAAGAGCAGTATTTAGGTAACTATCAACGGATTAGGTTCCTATCTGATCAATAATTTTATAAACTATTAAAAAAACATGTTACATTCAACGGCAAGTGGCAACATATGTAAGCCTTTAATTGTGGTCCTTTCTTGCTTTGAAGTTAAAACCCATCTTGTACAAAGACTAATCACAAAGAGCAGTATTTTCTCAAACACTTCTGTAATATAATTGCGTCGGTCGTATTTTTTTTCTTTTTGTAAACTGACAACTATATTATTTTAGCAACTGATCTATAGTTACCATCAAAATAATAATTTATTATCAAATGATTTGTTTTATTCAGGAGCTGACCACACCATGGATCGCATATGTTCAATTTTAGAAATTGGGAAGCAAGTATGGGAAGTAGCATGTGGAGGTTGCATAAATTTTATCAACCTCGGTACCAACATGAATAGACTCAAACTAAAGACAAACTACTTGAGTGGTCGAGCGAATGATACAAATGCACAACCGAGTGTAAAGCCCGGTAAAATAAAAAAGGAAGAAGTTGAAGCTTGGCTGAAAGATGTGCGAGCCACAGAAGACATCCAACGATTGGAGAAAGAAGCTGCGGAAGAAAGTAATTTTTTCAAACGCGGATGTTGGCACAGCTAGTCACTGGCAAGATTGAAGAGCTGGCAAAAGTGATGGCAAAGGGTATTTTTTCTGATGGGTTGGTGATTGACGCACCCCAACCTAAAGGAAAGCTCATTCCCGTTGAGGATTTTTTCAATCAAACTGCAAGTGCAAGGAACTTTAACAAAGTTTGGAAGTACTTGATTGATTGTGAGTTTACAAAAACTGGTGTTGTCAGAATGGGGGGAATCGGCAAAACAACCATCATGAAAGCAATCCACAATGAAATTGGGAAGGGAGCAACCGATGACTTTGATAAAGTTATCTGGGTCACGGTTTCTAAGGAGTTCAATGCTAGAAAAATATGGATGCGATAGCTATTGGTGTGGAAGTATTCTCTACCCCCTCTAGCGGGCATCATCCCATTTGTCGTTTGTCGGTTCAAAACCTACCCAACCGATTAGATCAAGCGGGCGTTTAAGTCGAGTGGGGTTCAATCAGGTCTGAGTCGATCATAGCCGATTTGCTTTTCCTTACCTGATCGGCCATCAATGTAGATCATTCCTGATCGTTCCTACCATTTAGTAGGTCAACGATCATCTAGTTCGCGCCCCTTAACCTAACGAGTCACATGTGTATCCCTTTTTTCTGCCAGTCCTAAGATTCACGCCTATAAAGATTGCACCACGAGCCACATCACATACACATGTGACTTGTTGCGAAAACGGGTGTTTAACCCACACAATATGGCACCCAGAATAATGCCACGCAATAGGAAACAAAATACCAAATAGAAAATAATGGCAGAAAATAAAACAAATAATGCAAAGAAAATAAAAGACACAAAATTTAACGAG
>QLOD02000013.1:40117571-40128315 GCA_003260245.2 Sideroxylon spinosum | reverse complement strand
ACATGGTGCCCATTCAGACTGCATGGCACCTGCAAGGAGTGTCTCATGATTAAAACAGAAGCAAAGAAGAGAAAAGGCTGCCTCGCTATTAAAATTTAAAAAAGAGCCAGAGATGGTAAAATGAGTATACAAATCCTATCTATGTTCCCCAATAAATATTATGTAAGCAAATTAGCAACCGATACAGGTAAACGACTCCGAAAACTACCATAAAGACTGATAAAATTTAAAAAAAAAAAATTATTTTCCTTACCGCGTGGGGGGGAGGTAGTATTTGACAATATTGCCATTTGAACTTATATTTTGCTTCTTTATTGATTGACAATGCAATTTACAAAAAAGCAAAAGGCAGAAGTACAAGAAATGTAAAGATACAGAACAAATTCCAACTACATAAAATTATAATGACAGTCTTTTTCTTTCATATTTAAGAAAAAAGAACTGTGTTCCAGACAAGAACCGTAATTCTCATTAAAAAAAAAAAAAGGGGCCATCCTTTTTCGTAAAGGAAAACAAGCTTCCCTTCAGATGTAAAAGTCCTGTCTATATGATTTCATACCATATACTTTCCTTTTAAGCATTGCCTAATTTGTGGTTGTTGAGACCCAATTAACCTCACATGGTTAAAAAAAAAAATCTATTTGCTCAAAGCTAGTGGCAATGCCTCCAACTCCAAGAACACATTTCATCAAATCTAAATGAACCAGCCAGAAATAAGTCCAGTCCACCAGGTTAATAGAATCCGATCAAATCATATCCTTTAAGCCTTCCAAGAAAACCAAGTGCCTGTCTCTATGTAGCAGAGATTTCCAGGTGGAATCTCTGCCAGGTGATCATTGGATTAACTCATTTAAGAGAGGGAACAAAGAACGTGGACGATGCAATGTTCTAGCATGCAAGCAAACAAAGCCCCAGAATAACTCCCAAGGGGCAACATCAAATTGCTTGGTGCTAGAAACGCAAAGTGAGACCCAGACAACTACCCCATCCAAAGCAATATCAGTAAAGAAACACTAATCACCATAAATATTATATTCTAACAGAAAAACTTAAATCAGATTATGGCAAAAAAAACACAATCTTATAAAATTCTAGTTCTACTTCCTAAGGCCAAAGAACCTTCAACCGTAACCACCAAGACAACAAAGAAGATGACTGCTTGCACATACATGGACTAAGCACTTTCTGACCATTCTCTCATGAAGGTCATTTTAAAAACTTCAACTTTGAGAGGAACCTCAGCCTTCAAAATCAATTTCACAAGACAAAAAATGCATGGTTAATTTATACTCAAAAGCGAGAACTCTCAATTGTCAAGATTACATATACCATCATCAATAAAAGAAAAGGGAAGAATAGACAAGGTTTAACAACAAAAGGACATATAATGGTATGACACATACAATTAGATCTCCAAGGAAGATGTGCTTCAAGAGAGAAAACGGGAGAGAAAGACAAAACAGATGAAATAAAGCATCTTTAAAGTACAATTGATATTCTTTTAAACAATAACACATTCATAAACTCATGTTTGTTAGTGCTTGCCTACCTGATCATAGTCATTAATCCACTCTGTAATCACAACCTACATCAGGATCCAATAGTTGAAGGCCATCGGTCAAGCATGATTGGACCAGAAACAACAGGATGATGACGTGTATCAGTATTAAATTTTAGTTTTTATTTATCTCTATATCTAATAGCAGGGATCGGATACCTAACTCATTTCTTCCACAGTACACATGCCATTCGAATCCATACAAGCTCTTTTGATATTATTTTATTTTAAAAACATATAAGGGGGAATGAGACTGCAAATTCAACCACAAATATCATAGAACTCCACAGCAACATAATTTATGAAGAGTTGGACGTCACACCACCTATAGTAACACATCACAACTCACCAGACAATAGGAACTCAAGCCACCTGAATATGATTGGTCCAGGCTACGATCAGCTAAGAACTGTTTCAGTACCAAAGCAAGGGGAGTAGCAGCAGGAAATTGTTCAGTCAGCTCTTTAACCTGCATATAAAATTTAAAACATAACTAATAAAATTAATCAATAAAAGGCACACAAAAACAATATTTCAAAACTTTATCGAGAATATTTTGTCAGAAACTGGAAATAATAACTCTTGATATAAAATCTTTTATTGAAAAATAAAAATAAAAAATCTATGAATCATGGAACAGAACAACAAAACAGTGGAGAAGCCAAAGCATTAATAACTTGAAAAGTGAAAAGATCAAGTAAAGCAATTCCATCCCATATGCCTTCCAAATCTGTGTAATATAGAAGTTAACTAAGAATGATATTATTCAAAGAAAAAAATTAGAAAATTCTCAACCATTTTCTGTCCCCTCCCTGCCAAAATTATTTGGTTTCATCATTAATTTCACAAACAGAGGCTGCACCAGGTCAAAAACAATGAAATTTTATATAGCATTTATTATATGTATTTGTCTTTGCCAAATAGGAAGAGCAACAAATATTTTTGGAAGCTACCAATTCAGTAGTCTGGAGTCCCGTGTGAGATGGCGACTTGAAACTGATGTCGAGACGAATGGACTTAATATCCTTGGCATCATCATTACTCATGCCAGAACAATTTGGTGAAGCAGAGTTTTCCAAGTTCATCATTTTGGCACGAAAATGATTGCCTCCTCCACTAATCATCTCAGTCGATTCTTCTTTCAGTGTTGATATGGTAGAAGCAGCAAGCGTAATAAGATCATGAGGAACCTCCACAACAAGCATGATGATGGGTATCTACACGCAGAAAGGAAGCTAGATGAGATGATGCATCAGAAGAAAAGATGTTTCAAGATGAACTTTATGAAGAAAAAACACAAAAACAGAGACATTACAGCAGTATTTTCCACAATCTTGAGAGAATCACTTTTAACCCACTCCTGATTAGCAAGATACCTCGCTGCATGCTGGAAGGCAAAATTGGCAGTGTCAAGCCAAGAATAGGCTAAAGCGATGTAAAAAACGAAAAAATAATCACATTTGGCGCTGCTCCAGAGAAGGATAAGAAGTAGATGATTTTTATAAAAATGTACAAAGACATTAGAATGTAATGGAGGGAGAGCTGTGGGATTAGACGGTGGCCAGCGGTCGCTTAAAGATGAAGACTCAGTCTATCGAACGGGTACACAAAAACAATATCCAGACTGAAACAAAATAGCAGAATGACGCAGTACCCGGTATTCTAGTTTCTAGGTCTGCCCACCAAGCAATATAAAATGAAGACAGGTACATTTTAAAATTGGAGCTGCAAATGCACTTCGGTTTAACTTTAAAGATTTCAAAAGGTCTTTGTAACACTTACTTTTATCGAAACATTTTAAAACAAAATTAGCAAAAAAATAAATATCAAATGGGTGATTTTGTCATCCAGACCAAACTGGACTTTGTTATGTTCATGAGAGTGGAAGCTAAAAGAATAAATGAAAAGAGGGGCTTCTCTCAGCCAAACCTAGCAGGACTTATTTGGGTGCATTGGCTTTGTGGATATAGAAGCCAGTACAGGTGCCTGCTTGGATCTTCCAACTAGGAAAACCTTATATGTCCTATGGTTATGGTACAGACTAAACCAATACAACATTCTCTTGCACTTTGGATTTATATATATCAGCTAATATTTTAGCCCTATCAAATATTAATAAACTTATTTGAAGAATCGGTGTAAGCATCTACTATGAAAACAATGCAAGAATAATTGCGCAACTTTCCCTGCTATAGCAATACATAAAATTTAAGAAACTTGATTAACATTTATAATTGAGACCAAAAAATATATATATATATATATAATATTACTGAATTATTGGCCATAGAAAATGCATGAGTCTCAGAAAGTAGAATAATCTTAACTCGGGGACATGCATACCTGGAGGCAAGTTTCTTTTATACCATTGCGTCCCTCCAAAATCCCAGCTTCTTTAATAGGTTCCTAGAAAATGGAAGCAAATCAGGGCACTTTCACCAGAAATAGATGAATCACAAAATGTAAAGTAAATGAGAGTAGTTGAATATGGATCGTCCTTACCAAGTTCCTCACTGGAGGGAGACAAACCACTAGGTCCACATCACTCGTTGGAAGAGACAAACCAGTTGCATTTGAACCAAATATGTTTGTCCTAGAACGGGGCCACAAAACTTGGAGAGAGCGGGCAACACGCTTGAAAGCCCAATTTATGTAAGGTTTCCTGGTCAAATTCTCCGAGACAACCTTCGGCATCATCATAGATATGAACCATCAGTCATCCAGAAAAATCACATGGGCACATGGACGCAGGAAAAGGAAAACTTCAAAGCAACGAACATTAAGTGGAAGTTTTGGCAGAAGATATTGGAAATATTGAAACAAATTAAATGCTGGAAACGAAAACTTAGTCTGCCCTAATACCTGCTTGCAAAAGGCATCAATTTCATCATGAAGGAGGTTGTGCATCAAAGAAAGAGATGTCTTGCGAGTAGGACAGTTCAGTGACTCAGGTGGTTGTAGAGGAAATGCAACATCTGGCTGTAATAAAACAATTTTCAGTCAGAGAGAGAAGACAAAATTCATTTGGGAAGCTAAACAATCAAGTGGCCACCAAATCAGTAAAACCACATGCTTACATGTTCCTGATCACGAGTTAGCTGGGAGACTGCAATCAGGCGATCCTGCAGCAGAGCCCCTGGTAGAGGCTGAATCATTGTGTGGGCCGATAGGCTTTTATTTCTCCAAGAAGGCCAAACTACTTCACTACCATCCATCCGAACACAAGATTCCTCAAAGCTAATGCCATCATGAAACAAACCTCTCACACCCCAGTGCCTTGGGCTGGAGCTACCAGATCTAACAGTTGGAAAACCCCGGTGTTTTCTGGAATCATCCACAGGAGAGGGTGGAGGGGGACAAGGAGCACGTGGAACGCAAAGCACCACTGGTGAAGGTGGCCTCTTGATTCGAGGTCGTTCCCGCCTGTTAGGAGGGACGCATGGGCTTTTAAGATCATGGCCACGCTTAAACTCGGAAGACATGTTTGGAATGATAATGGGCCGCAAAATGGGATAAGGAAGTGGATCTCCTGTCTTCACTTCACCATCACCAGGCAAAGTGGACAAAGATCCAGAATTCTCCTCAGACACCACATCTGTCATTGTTGATGAAGAATGCAGCAACTTTCCAGCTACCTCACTTCCAGGTATCACATAGCCAACAGCTTGGTGTCCAGGTGCCAACGGATCAAAAGTTGAACAAAAAGAAGTAGTAGAAGGTGAAGTCAATCCATTTGTACTATAAGATGAAGAGAATGCAACCATATCATCAACGGCCCTATTCATGTCTGCTTCTCGCCAAGCCCATGAACCATCATCGGAACTAAGAGAAGGAGGACGAGAGAAACTGGTCCCTGGGTGATCAGAAGGATTCCAATACATTACACCACCACCAAAGTACTGATTATAATCCATCCCAGAAACTGCATGTACCTCAAACTCTTCTTCAGATATCCAGTGGCTATCTTGTTCATCTGGAAGTTCATGAGAATTTGTCAAATCAGACAACTCCACCAAATCCCCAGAACATATCCTTTCATCCTCAGTTGTCATACTCTGCTGCACACTTTGAGCAGTGAAACCCTGACGAAAAGAAGATTGCCGCCTTGAGAAAAACCCAGAGTCGTAACTACAAGTCATCGATGGAGCCAATCCATACCCATTACGTACCATAGGGGGCCAATCTAAACTCATTGGCAGTGGTCGAGACAGAATCCTGCCACAACCATTTTCAGTTGGAGGATTTCTCATCTGATTCATCGATGGCACAAATGATTGATGAAAATGATTTTTCCTGTTGTGGCCAACATCCAGATGCAATCTATCAGTTGCGGCAGGGAGATGTGAATTAACAGATGGAAAGTGCACAGGAGCTACACTAGGCCACTCATATGAAGGACATCCTGAAGAATTTATATGCTCGGCATAGTAAATGCCTTCCCCCCTTGTCTCCTGAACTGGGGTAACATCGTCTACTGGCTCAATACAATTGGTTCCTACTCCAGAAAAAACAGACTTTGAGCATGTTTCACTTAAATTTCCACAGTTTCTATGATCAGTAACTTCTTTTTGGATAACATCTTCAAGTTCAACCAGAGGCATAAGAGGAGCTCTAATGTTGGACTCCACAAGATTATTTACAATTTCATAAGTTTCTTTCACTCCGTCTGAGCATGGATGCTGATTCAAATCAGCATTACTGCTACCTTCTGTAGAACCAACAACATAATTTTCTTCATTGCTCTGGACCAGTTTGTCCTCCCTAGTAGACCCACCAGTACAAGGGCTTGAATTTGGCACAAGTTCGTCATCCCAAGTTGAAACATCATTTCGCATGTCCGGAATAATTGAAATTTCAGACACCCGATGAGACTTTGCCACCTCGCCTTGAGAAATAATAGATGGATAGGAAACTTCCATGGCTTCAGTTTGAAAATTAGCAACTTCAACTTGACCATCTAAGCCTGACTTCTCAACTTCATTGCTCTCTTTCCAACTCTTCCCAGTGGCACCTTGGACGTTTTCATTAACCAACCCCTCGCCATGCTCCTGATTACAGTCAAATGAGTTATAAACCATTGTAAGATTAACGGTAAATATGATCCAATTGAAAAGACAAGCACAACCATATCAACTGCTGAAGAAAGTCTCTCTCTATCTAGCTCCTCCTCCCGAAGTGGTATACCAGCGATCCCATTCGACTTGATAACATCAACTTTCGTGTGGGCCAATCTATATCCATTATCCTGGAACATCCTTCCAACAATTAAACTAAATTTCCTCAAGAACATTAACTGCATACACCAAAAATATTAGAAAAGACTGGAGAAGAAAACCAGAGAGGGAGATTGTGTGGAGAGAGAGGAACATACCTTGGCAGCTTTATCAAGTCTGACATCATCAACAGAGTATCTTGGAGGAGGACATAGTTTTTTCATGTTGCGCTTCCCACCCTTTTTCCTTCTGCCAGCAGCACCAAGTTTCTCTTTGGATTTCTTTGTGGGTAAGTTTGAATTTCGTTCTTCAAGTAGCTCGAGTTTGGTAAAATCAAGTGAAACAACCATGAGTAGACCTCGCAGTTTCCTAAGTATACAATCAGAAATGGTACTAACAGAATCCAAGGAGCTAAAAAGTACTCTCTCTTTATCACATTCGCTATGTTGACATGACAATAAAACAGAGATGATCTCCTGAAGAACAAACAAACCATAGAAGGCAGATGCTAATGAAGAAGGTTTTCCAGAAACTGAAGCAGACCCCACAGACAGGCTAAATTCTGCATCTATTACTGGAAGTATTGGGGTAGCCCTTTGTGACAATTTATTATAGTTGAATCTCATCGACCTTTCTGCACCTGAACTAAAGGGCCAAGTTTGATCCTCCAAGGTGCCCTTTATTATCTTGACTACTTCAGCCATCTGAAATTATTGAGTCACAGGGTAGGGCCATAATTTCAGAAAGCTAATATTCTCAAAGCTTCACACTCATTAAATGATAAAATATTTGTGGCACAATATGCAAGTCAAGAATAGAAACCTTGTCCCAAGCAAAAAAATGGAGGAATACCAACTACAACAAGGGCGGGCATTGGATACCACGAATAATTAAAACAAAGATATTCAAAGAATATTATTGACAATCCACTTACTATCTACCAATGCAGCAACATTCTAGTCCAAATATTTAGTGGAAATTTTACATAAATGCTAGACACAGGTGTGCTTGCATTGCGCCAATGGCCACACCCATTCTTTTTGTACAACCTAGCTAGTTGACAGACATAAAAGAAAGACAACCTGGGGATTAAAAAATGAAATTACCTAATTAAATGGGAGGCTTCTGATTCTGAAAAACCTTTTACACACATCTTGAAGTAACGGTTTACTTTGGGGATGCTAAAGGAAGGCCAAAACAGAAAATTCAAATTTCAGCGTGTGACAAATAACCTGGTGTTTCCTTGCTATCTAGCATAGATTATTTACGCAAAACAACTTTAGCAATAGCGATTTGTAACTTCTAAAATTTATAAGTTCCATCTAAAACTTATTTTCCCCATATCCTTTTCTTTCAAACACAAATAATTGAGATGCATTATTTCTGTCAATCACCTAAGAAACTAGGATATAACACTGGGATTTACCTTACAGATTAGTGCTGCTGCTTCTTTTCAAATTTTAAATAACTCAGTTTGGAACAAACAAAATCAGTCAACATTCAATCATCCTTGGTCAAAATGGTTTATTTGCATGCAGCACTCTAAAACAAGTCCTAATAGTTCTTATTATTTAGGTTGATTGGTGTATGCAACGTAGCATATGAAATATTTCTACTTCCCACCCAAAAAAAAAAAAAAAAAAAACAAGAAAATGCATACAAATTTCTTCTTTTTTTTTTTTTTTTTTTTTTTGCATTTTTGTTTGACAATGGTCAATGAGTATTGTTTTTTCTGTCTTTCCTATTCTTGATGTTGCATATGGTTTTTCCATTTCAAAAATTAATGCAGGCAATGTTATATATTTCTGAAATTACCTTTTCTATATCAAAATTAAATGAAAATCCAACACCTACTTGAACACTAGTGCATTTAGTTACACGTTCTCAAAAGTTGAATTCCTGAGATGGACAGACATTTGGCACGAAGGTAGTTATGGGCATGTGAACTCCTAAAAACTTAGTAGAATGTAACACAAATAAGGACACCATAACCGCTCAAATCCCTACAAGGTAGGAAAGTATGGGAGGACATAACAACTTATATATAATTCTAAGAACTGAAACACTATTAAATACTAAGGCAAAGCAATACGTATAACACGACAAATATATCTGCACTAAGAATTGGACGATGAGGTCAATAAAATTTGACAAAGATCAAATTATTTTATTATGTATTGTAATACTATCTTAATCAATTTTTCACATTACAATTATATTCTAGTCACATAATAATATATCTGTTACTTGCTTAATTTGTGGCAGCCATGCATAATACATCTTGTTGGCTTAAGAGGGAAAGATATCAGCAAGGTTCCTCCCTTGTCTCTAATTCAGATGTGTTTGTGCAAGACAATTCATGTGTTGAGGTTGAGTGGCTAAAATGCATAAACGAAGTCTCCAAAATTACAAAATTCATCACCCTCCATAAGCTAGCCAAAGGAACGTGAGACAACTCCTAGGATCAAGTAGTAAGTATTGCCATTTGCCATGCAAGTGCTATTCCCAAGATAGGACCATTTATGCTAAATAGTTATTTTTACAATATTATTCCATGGAAGTGCTTAAAAAACAAATATATAGCTATTACTGCAGAATTTGTTAATTTCTAGCCTTTTTGAGAATTTGGGTGCTTTAAAAGTTCAGAAGGCCTTCTACGCTCAAAATTTTCTTATTAGAGGCTTAAAAACCAAAGTATGGACAAGGTTTTACAATTTGCTAATTCTTAGTCTTTTTGAGAATGAGTTTGAGTCCTTTCAAAATTTAGTAACATTTTTTATGCTAAAAAATTCTTATTTAGAGAGCCTTCTAATTTTCTGGCTATCTTCTAAAAATCTTATGTCGAACTAAGACTGGTTTGCAAGTCTGAAAATTTCTCTGAAATAGTTCTCTTGATTTCATTTTGTTAAATTATAGAAGAGCCTACTTGGTACTTTAATTATTAATCTTTATATAAGATAATTTGTGTGCCTCAAAGACCCTATAATATAAAGCACAATCTCCAAACTAATGTTGAAGTGGATATTGATGGATATCAATTAACAATGGAAATTGAACTCAAAAGGATTAACTAATGGAGATTAGTGATCAATCGTCCTTCTTCCCTCCTATGATTTTCTATCTTGCTATTTTATCTCCTATTGCATATATATTCCAACAAGCTACTTTCTGAAAAAACCGACCTCTATAGTATAGAAACCATAAAATATAGAAACCCACTCTACATTCATATAGATACCATAAAATATTTATTTGCTGTTGCATAATATGAACCTTATAGGCCTCAACCACCCAAGAAGTATGATAAACAGAAAGATTATTACAGTCCTACACTAAAAAGTGTTCAAATTTTCCCACGTAAACCCAAAAAAAAAAAAAAAAAAAAATTAAGATACAATTTTGGTAAAAATAAAAGAGCACAAATAGCAACAAAACCAAAACAAAAATAAAACATTGCTCCAATAAACTTTTATTATAGAAGCACTATTGTCTAATGTTAATAAAAGAAAAGGAAGCATAACTATATACATGCAAATTAAACAAAAATAACCCCTACAAACCTATGTACCTGCATATAAGAAAGGGCAGCCCAATATAAGAATTCCCTGCCTACATGGGTTTTGGAGAGGGTAATAAACGCAACCTTACCCTAGTAAGTCTCACCCTCGCGTACACACACATATATAAATATGTATGTATATAACTCCCAAAAATATGTGCACAAAAGGAAAGACGAGAAATGCCAATCTAAGCCCAGGAGAGAGAGAAAAAATATTACAACAAGGAGGTAACATGAAACAACTTCAAGCTATAAATCCAAAGCTCCAAATACAAATGAGTAAGCCTTATCTTGATTGTCTTCCATAACCATGCCATTCCTTTGAACTTATAGTAAAACCTCACAAAACAAATAGTAACGCATTGGACGACAAATAAAAAAAGACAGTCCGGTACACGAAACTCCCACCTATAT
>QLOD02000013.1:39967062-39980015 GCA_003260245.2 Sideroxylon spinosum | reverse complement strand
AAATTATAGTAAATTCGCAATACATTTTTCAGAAAATTAAGTTAGGACAGGCCCAAAACAAAACGATTTAACTGTGAGAAATATTTCAAGATAAAAAGGGTAAATTCAAATTTCGAATATTAAAATTATTTATTAGTATTATTTAAATAATTAAGAGAGATACGTCTGATTTATTCAAAAGGGCAAAAAAAAAAAAAAAAAAATTAGGTGTCGACAAATGGATTTGGTTACCAATGTAAATGTAACCCTTCCAGTTGTTGGGAGGCCGACTACTTGATGATAAGAAAATGACATTCCATAGGTAAGGCATCCAGGAGGGGTAAGAGAGAAATTACACGAAAGGAGCAAAAAGTCGTGCCCCCGAACCCATGTCCACCTTTCAAATTTTGTTCTAATTCTCAAGCATTTGCCTATATATCTGTGTCACCAATAACATCAACTTAGATCCGAATCTCTACCTTAATTTATATTGTCCCATCAACTCCACAGCTAGCTAGTTGAGCAATGAATCATGCAAGCACGATAATAAGTTCACATTACAAGTATAATTTATTAAAGGATTAAATTAATTTTGCGGCTTATAACAACCAACAACGTACAAAATTTCACCTACGCACAAATCGCAATCCTAGATTTGATCACCAAGATTTGTTGGTATAATGTTTTGGACTATAAAATTATTTTGTGTAGTTTTCTTTTGTCCTCCTTTGGAGCAAAGAAACTTCATTATAAGTTAAAGCACCTTACCAAACTCTAATTTGACTTTTAACCCAACAAACACAGCCTTTAATACCTTCTAATCCAATTGTCTTAAACTCAAGATATAAATCCTTAATCATATATCTAACTATACTATGCGTACAAAAATATTTGGAGTACTGATAAAAATTAATAAATCTATTTCTATGCGCACACAAATTAAATATGTGCTTCTACTAATATGTATATAAATTAATACATCTATTTCTCGCATTTGTTCGGGCTAATCTAACAAAACTTGCCCAAAACCAGAATCCATTTATAGTGAAACTCTCTCTCTCTCTCTTTCTCTGTGTGTGTGTGTGTGTGTGTGTGTAATATAGATGGAAGTCCAAACTCAATCCCTGTAGTGCCCACCAGGAAGTGTTTTTTTGGTTAAGTCATATAAGCTAGCACCTTTCTAGTTCTCTCTCAATGTATATTATAGGAATTCCATTAGATCACAGACCAATAGAATCTGCAACTTTCACAAAGATTGAAACCCCATTTGCTAACAAGGAAAGGTTAGAAAAACAAAAAAATAATAACTTCAATAGAAAAGAAAAGGATATATGTAGTAGTATTACTTGCTCTGAATACTAAAAGCAATTCAAAGGAAAAAAAATAAAAAAAAATTAAAAAACCAAACCAAACCAAACCTTTTCCCACTAAGTTTGGTCAGTTATATAGATTTGACAATGTCAATCAAATCTGTTTAGGGTCATATCATCCGTTAGATTTATGTAAGGAAGGTCATGTTTAGTAATTTTTTTCCAACTTCTCTTAAGTCTCCCTCTCCCTCTCCTACTCCTGGCAATCTCAATACTTTCACACATTTGAACAGGTGCCTCCGTTGGACGCCTTCTAACATGATCGAACCATCTTAATCGATTTTCTCTCATTTTATCTTCATCAGTACTATTCCTACTTTGCGCCTAATCTTCTCGTTCATAATCCTGTCTCTCCTTGTTATCCTACACATCCATCTTAGCATTCTCATCTCTGCAACTACCATCTTCTGAATATGATTATACTTTATTACCCAACACTCCGATCTATATAACAATGTTGGTCTTACCTTGAGGGGGACTTTTCGATCACATAAGACCCCCGAAGCACTCCTCTACTTGGTCCACCCGACCTGAATCTTATGATTTACATCAGTATCAATTCCTCTATCCTATTGCACCATTCCTTGATCTATTAAGTCCCATATACCATAACTTATACCCCGTCCTCTCAATCTCTTTAGCTTTCTATCCCACCCACTTATCTCTTACAAGTAAGCAATTGCGATTCTTCTCCTTTCCATTATATCCACTACTTCCATAAGTTTTTCGATTAGGCTCCTAATGTTCCAAGTACCTAATCTTAGCCTTCTATTTTGGACTAGCTTCCTTACCCCCCTCACTTCTCCAAGAAAGTATGAGAACCCTTGCCTACTTAACACTGCATCCGGACACCGATACAGGAGTCCTTGCTTATTTATTACTGTACTCGGATCATATAACGCGTCGCTAAGTAGGGGACGCCCCCACAAATTTCATTAGGTCTCAAATCCATCAAGAAATCTAACTGAGTATTGTGCTGTCTGTCGATTACCTAACACACAACTCTCCTCCTTTGTCTGGACTTGGAACCGACTATGTCAAGGATACCCCAGCATAGGCAAAGTTAAAAAAAAAAAAAAAAAGGGGAGAGAAAAAAAGAGACCACCAAACCAAACCAAGCATTTTCCTAGTAGGTAGGATCGGTTATATGGATTTGACGACGCCAATCAAATCCGTTTAAGGCCATGTCCTCCATTAGATCCATATAGGCAATGTCATGTTTAATAGTTTCTTTTTAACTTCTCTTAGGTCTCCCCCTCCCTCTCCTACTCCTATCAATCTTCATACTTTCATACTTTTTAACCAGTACCTCCATTGGACGCTTTCTAACATAATCGAACCATCTTAAATGATTTTCTTTCATTCTATCTTCAATTGGTGCTATTCCTACTTTATCCCTAATCTCCTCATTTCTAATCCCATCTCTACTTGTGATTCCGCACATCCATTTTAACATTCTCATCTCCGCAACTGCCATCTTCTAAACATGATTATCATTTACTAACAATCCTTGTAATTACCATCTCCACTTTCTCACTCAAGGCAGATCACTAAATCTAAATTATCAAATTAGCCGCAAAATAAATTATTGAATCTATAAGAAATACCAAAATAAATTTTACTAATGAAAGAGTACGGCCACATTTTTTTTCCGTATAATATCATTTAAGTTGGAAGAGAAAGATGAGAAACTAAAGTGATGATCCATATATAAGTAATATGACCTACTGTAATAATTGGATCATGAATGATTCAAGAGTAAAAAGGCATTACAATTTCTCCCTTAAAAGATAACATATATTTGAGAGGAGAGGAGTGAGAGTCGAGTAATTCCCAAAATAAATAAAATGTCCTTCAAGATGCTTCCCAAAAAAGAAGAATTAACTCAAAACAAAACTCCTCTCAAATGTACTTCATTTTTGGGCCCCAAACTAGAGATATATTGATCATATATGTATACCCTTCTCTCTATAATAGATCTATTTTCCAGAGTTTAAATTTGTGCTTAATTGGTTAGACCAAATATGCTCTAGTCCCTCACAGGCTTGTTTCCATTGCGTCTTATTTAGGTCAATTGGGGACCTACAACACCTACCAGATGCTAGCTAGCGAGGCTTTCCCTCCTGCCCCAGGCTGCCCCCTAGCACCCCCTTCACAAGATCAAATTGTTAGATTATGGTACGTTATTGTAAATGTAACTCAATTTTCCTAATTCCTAATTAAGGAGGCAAATAGCTTTATTGAATCTTGCTTTTCGAACTAAACCTACCGCAGTTCAAAATTTTCTTTTACCATCCTAAAAGAAATATCACTTCAATAAATATTAGTCATTTCTTAAAATATATATATATATATAATAATTTAATACACAAGACTACTACATTACGAGATTCAAATAATTTCAAATATAAGCAGCCTTTTCTCTGCAAGAGGAAGGCGAGTTTCAGAATTCACACTCCTTTTAACTCCCAAGACATCAAACAATGAAACAAGTTCATCGCTGGGCTAAACCACCTTTAAATATTAGTCATAATTTTATATCTCACAATTTTATGTTAGGCTTTCACTGATTCACTGACCATGAAATTCCAGAGACACAAGGCAACGTATAAGGCCTGAAAACAGAAACAGGCCCTTTTTTTTTTTTTACCAAAAGTTATGAGGAATGTATTCATCAGTATTGCAATGTCTGTTTGGGGTACCTATCCACCACATTGTTGCATGGAAATGGCGGGTTCTCAAACAAAAATATATAAGCCCCAGTTAACACTTAACACGACTCCAAATAAAGAGTGGGTCCCAAACCCTACCCACCATCACACTGACTCCCGTCCATACAAAGTTTCAATGCAATTTCATCATCAGCTGGGGGCCATCGCATGCAGCAATACATGTGTATAGCCTCACCAAATATACGAATCCTAGGATCTTAATCAGATACCAAATAGTTACTGTTATTCCCACCAAGCAAGCCTGCCTGAGTGACGCAAGCAGACTGTACGTGAAAATATTGTTTTAAAGAGAAAACTAAGAAGAAAGATTGAGATAAAAGAAAGCTTCTGTATTAATCATCGAGAAAATGTAATTACCGAGATTACCAAAGTAAACTCTTTATGGTAGGGCTACAACAAAAGATGCAATATGATTAAAAATACCCTTAATACTCATAAGCTGCCTTGTGAGTGCACACCAATAAATGCCAGGAACTAATGCGATGGCTGAGACTGCACAATTGAGGACATGAAAAATTAATTTGGGTAAAATTATAAATGCTTTGAGTTGCTTTGACGGAGGTAAAAATAAAAAATAAAAAGAACAATAGTAAAATCAAGGCATTGGATCAATAAACAAAGTAGCTCTAAACCAAACTAAACCAAACCAAATCTTTTCCCACTAGATAGGGTCGGCTATATGGATTTGACGACGCCAATCAAATCTGTTGAAGGCCATGTCCTCCGTTAAATCATAGAGACAAGGTCATGTCTAATAGTTTCTTTCCAACTTCTCTTAGGTCTTCCTCTCCCTCTCCTACTCCTGGCAATCTCCATGCTTTCACACCTTTTAATCGGTGCATCTAACATGGCCGAATCATCTTAAACGATTTTCTCTCATTTTATCTTCAATTGGTGCTATTCCT
This sequence comes from Sideroxylon spinosum, assembly GCA_003260245.2. NCBI lineage: Eukaryota > Viridiplantae > Streptophyta > Magnoliopsida > Ericales > Sapotaceae > Sideroxylon > Sideroxylon spinosum. The sequence continues at coordinate 39,975,029 of QLOD02000013.1, read as the reverse complement.
ACTTTGCCCCTAATCTCCTCATTCCTAATCCTATCTCTCCTTGTGAGCATGTGATGGTCCCAAATCATATGTTTGGGATTTCAACATATAAATACTTTGATCTTAAATAATAAGAGAGAAGATAAGATTGGCATTTTACATCTAAAATAAACACTATGAATTGCAGATTAACTTAATCTAGCACCTTAAGAGTAAATGAAGGTTAAAATGAGGAAAAAAGATCATGAAGAGGAAGTACCATAAGTTGTCCTCCAACGCTGAGCCTGATCATGCTGTTCCTGTTCCAGAAACTACTAGTTGTGCTCAACCCCTTTTTGAGCAGATTAACTTAACATTAACTTAATATTTGAGCTCTTGCAAGAACTGCCTAGGAAGAAGTAACATGCACCAGAATTCACCACTGGAACCAATGGTATAGTTGAACCCCAAGACATCATCACAGTGCCAACATTTATTTTGGCAATTTTCTCTTTAGATAGAGATTTTTTTTCTACATATCAATTGCTATCAGAACAAGAATAAAGCAGTGCAGCATATACCAATAGGCACAAAGATTTTAAACCCATAACAAGTCGAGAGGGAGAGGTGAAAAAGAGTCCTTAAGTATGCAATGAAATGGATCGTGTTCAGAAATGATGAGTCCCTTCAAAGAAATTGGATCGTGTTCAGAAATGAGTCCCTTTAAACATCCCTTTGAGCATGCTCAGAAGCAACACATCATGATTTTGACATTTCTGTGCAATTATAATTGAATACGAACACAACAACATAAGATTAGTTAGGCAGTAAAAAATATCGTCACGTGAAGAGGACAAGAATAGGAAGGAACACTCTTAAAAAATAAAAACACTCTTAGCTCCTAAAGCACGATGTGAAACCATTTTCGTAAAAGTTGACAATATATACAAAAATACAGAACTAGGAAGCAACATTCTGGTGAACTTTAGTATGGATTGAGTCATATCTGCTTAACAGAGCAATGCTTTCCAGTCATGAAGTTCCTGGCTTAATTACAGGTAGTTAAAAGTGCCATCAGAAAGAAACCTGAGTTCCAACAAAGGAGGCCAACTATAAGGTTAAATGTTGGTTCAAGAAGAAATTTGTGCTCCAGAAAATTTACCAACATTAATGACAGAATGAACAAAGGTAATGAATAAATATGGAATAGGGGTAGAGTAGAGGCTGGCTTGAGTACCTCATTCTTTCCATTCATAAGAAGCACGTTCAACAACTAGATAATCCCCACGGATATCTTTTGCAACTCGAATATCATTATCTATGTACACAGATTTGAACCTGCAGACATTGGATGTTTTACAATTATCATAATTCGATTCGAAAAGAAAAAACAATACGCATAATAATGTCTTGGAAAACTATTAAACACAGACACTGCAAGGGTTTTGGAATTTGTAATTCTATAAGATATTTAGGAGCTTACCTCAAGCAAAAAGCAAAGAGCATGTGAAGCCACTGAAAATAACATTTTTAATTAATTCTCATAGGGAAAAATCTTTAATGGAGATACAGCCACAGCTACGCTAGAGAATTAAATGAGATCAGAAGACGAGGACAAACAAAGTTTTCTATAGGTGAGTATCGGGAATACTCAATTTCAACAGTTAACAAACCAGAGGAAAAACAATTGTTCAGAAAAAGAAATCAACACAGACCATGCTCAGTAGTTCAGTTCTATAATCACACATTGAACCCGGTAAGAAATATGCAACAGGGACGGCTATTAGACTTATGTCAGTGACAGCACTTAATTAATACTCTTCTATGTAAAAAAGAATCCAAATAAAAATCCTAAAACATAATGTAGCATAACACTTGAACTCAGACAAGGTCTCACAAAACAAAGTGCTGCAGTATAGCAGCACAACTAAAGATTTCCATTTAAGGATAAATCTAAAGATTTGGCTGCATGGATAGCTCCTCCTGTTTGAACCCAGTAAGAAATATGCAACAGGGGCAGCCATGCTGCACTAACACACAAAAACTTGTTTTGACAATATTTTGCCAAGCATGGAAAGGTCACAAAAAAACTTTAACAACTGGCAAGGGAGTTTACAGAAACAAGGAGCAGCACACCATTGTATTTCTTTACGGCATATTATTGTAGAGGAATCTGACATAGAGATGCCTAAAACCGTCAATGCTATCCAAAACCCTAGGAATCTTACAAAAACATTCCCTAAAGCCTTCAATACTATCCTACAAATCTGAGGATCTAAAATAGAGATCCGAAAACTAAAAGCCTAAAAAAATCTTAAAAGATTCGAAGGTCGCCAAAGCCAGCTCTAGCTGATGCAGGCATGAACACGTGCAGCTCCAAACTCAATGTTGAAATAGAATTCAAAGGCTCTAACTAACGCAAGCTCAAATGGCTGCCCCCGAAGTCAATTCAGAAGCAAAGTTCAAAGGCTCTAGCAGATGCAGGCTTAAATAGGGACAGCCGCAACTCAATGGTGAAGCAGAGTTCAAAAGACCTAGCTGATGCAAGCTCAAACGGGTGGAGCCTCGAAGCACAATGTCGAGGTAGACTTCAAAGACTCTAACCAATGCAGGCTCAAACGGGGGCAGCCTCAAACTCAATGCCGAGGCAGACTTCAAAATCTCTAACTCATGCAGTCTCAAATGAGTGCAACCCAAAACTCAAAATGGAAGAGAATTCAAAGGATCTAACTGATGCAGGCTCAAACAGGTGCAACCCCGAACACAATGTCAAAGCAAAGTTCAAAGTCTCTAGCTGATGCAATCTTGAACTGATGCAGTCTCGAACTCAATTCCGAAGCAGAGTTTAAAGGCTCTAGCTAATGCAGGCTCAAACGGGTGCAGCTCCGAACTCAATACTGAAGCAGAGTTCAAAAGCTCTAGCTAATGCAGTATCAAACTGGTGCAGCCCCAACTCAATGCTGACGCAAAGTTCAAAGGCTCTAATTGATGCAGCCCGAACTTAATGTCGACGTAGAGTTCAAAACCTCTAATCGATGCAAGTTTGAACGGGTGTAGCCCTGAATTCAATGACAAAGCAGAGTTCAAAGGCTCTAGCCGATGCAGCCTCGAACTCAATGCCAAAACAGAGTTCAAAGGCTCTAGTTGATGTAGTCTCGAACAGGTGCAGTCACGAACTCAATGTCGATGTAAAGTTCAAAGGCTCTACTTGATGCAGGCTCGAACAGATGCTGTCCTCAACTCAATACCAGAGCAAAGTTCAAAAGCTCTGCCTGATATAGGCTCGAATGGGTGCAACCGCAACTCAATGCCGAAGCAGAGTTAGTTGATGCAAACTCGAACAGATGTAGCCCCCAAGTTAATGCCAAGGCAGACTTCAAAGGCTCTAGTTGATGCAGGCTCGAACAGATACAGCCCCGAACTCAATGCCAAGGTAGGCTTCAAAGGATCTTGCTGACGCAGTCTCGAACTCAATGATGAGGCAGACTTTAAAGGCTCTAGCTGATGCAGGCTCGAATGAGTGCAGTCCCAAACTCAATGCTAAAGCAGACTTTAAAGGCTCTAGCTGATGCAGGCTGAAATAGATGCAGCCCACAAAGTCAATTTTGAAGCAAAATTAAATGCTCTAGCTGATACAGACTCGAACGGGTGCAACCCCGAACTCAAAGCCGAAGCAAAGTTCAAAGGCTCTAGCTAATGTAGGCTCAAATCGATGCAGTCCTGAACTCAATGCAGAAGCAGAGTTCAAAGGCTCTAGCTGATGCAGGGTTGAACGGGTGCAGCCAAAGCAGAGTTCAAAACCTGTGTTTAATCTCCAAACATGAAAGTTGTGTGGTGCATAAGGCCATTTGCAATTTTAACCTCACAAAAATCATTGTTAAGTGAAAATGAGAAGACATGATAAGACTGGTCATGAAACGATATTTAAAAGCATGAGGAAATTTGATAAGGTCAGGATGGATTCATTGCATTGGATTTGTTTTGTTTTTATGTTTGTTGTGATTGAGACAGATTGTGATCTATCCTAGGAATCATTGTCTATGGGATTACCCTTGGAGACTCTTAACCCATCTGATGGTTGCCAACATAAGTTAGAATCGTTGTTTGAGTTGGGGTGGATGATTATTAAGATATTTTTTAAACAATGGAAGATAAGAGCTACACAATGGAAGGCATGTTGATTAGACTATTGCCATACTAGCAAGAGTGGAGTGTGCATATGAACATTGTTAAGGAGGGGGGAGAGATGGAGAGGAAAAGAGAATGCTTCACAAAAGTACAAACCAAAGCCACCAAGCCACAAAAACTCCAACCACAAGAACCCACTTGTTGCCATTGATTATGACATTATTCATGGTGCAAGGGTAACCGAAAATGGTTTATCTTTGGTAACATAAAATAACAAGAACAATCAAAAAGACCTCAAATTGTAAAATCTCAAAAATACAAGTGCATTGCTTAATATAACTCAACGCTAGGGCTTTGATTCATAACTCAATATTGCTCCAAATATCACTACTAGACTTTTACACGGATGCAACAACAGGAATGAACCATAATAATATTCTATTTTATATACATGTGTATATAAAATATAATTATTTCATCAATCAAATATTATTAAATTGGATCAGCCCCAAACCATACTAGAAACTTTTACAATCTAACACAATTCCATCAGTTAGACTACACATCAAGATACAATATATTTAGATGTCGAGCAAGGGTTTTGTTGATAAAATAAATCAAATGAATTCAAGTGGAGTTTTTTAAAACTTATTCGCATCACTTGATCATTATTCAATGAGGAATTAGAAATATATCTTCACTTGACAGAAAGAGAACGCATGTTCATTTGATCTTGGTCCTTGTGGAGCAAAAGGGAAGCTATATTGAATTTGTACGACTTTCCCTATTGGGAGGGGCGGAAATATTACCTTACGAAAATAAAATTGTACTACAAGTTGTGTGTATGGTAAGCAAAAAGCTGTATATTATATTGTTTTGCCATCAAACCCTAAAGTAGTCTGTAATTTGAAGAATAAAAAACACAAAATATGAAATCTTTTTCCCTCCTTTCCATCAACAACTTAAAAGGAGGAATGGAAAGTCTAGCCAGTAGAAAAAATGTTCATATTCCTCCTTTCTTCTTTTAGTCCACTTACTTTCCTTACATCCTAGCAAATAGCAGAAACTTTCTAATTCCTTCCCTTTTCATTCTATCACTCTCCGTTCCTCCCCTTATCCTCCAAGAAAATTAAGCATGATTTTTATGCATATAATGACTTACCAAATAAAATTGAAGGACACAATGAAGCATTGCACAAGCGTTGGCTTCATTCCTTCCAACTATAAGGAGCTCGATCCACAACCAAAAAATCTCCTCGAATATCTTTCACAACACGTATCTCGTCATCAATGTACACAGACTCAAACCTATAGAAACAAGACATCTTTGATTCTAATCACAATAAGTTAAATAACAATAATTGTGAAAAGTGAGATAAAAGGGAGAAGGAACATACACCCCAAGAAAGTAAAACAAGTAAGATAAACAGTAACTATTGGCAACCATAAGTCACTGAATTGAGAAGGGAAAAATCTCTACTCAACAACATTAAATAACAAGGACGCTCCAAGCGATGTTCAAGAAATATGAGAGAACAAATAAAACTCTCAAAAAACGAGTCTATCATCTCTCAACAACATACTATTAATCAAGTGTACATTCACATAAAACAATCAAACCAGAGGTAATAAAAGCAAAACAAACAAACACACACACACATAAAGACACACATATGCATACATGTGTTTGATAGAGTTGAATCCATTTGCGCATTGCAAAGTAGCTGCCATTGGCCAACAATTATGGAAAAATAATGCAATATGACTACAAAACACAACACATCCAATGAAATATATGGTCAACATAACAAAACATGACAAAACATCATTTAATTTAATATATGGCCAACATAAGCAAAATTCCAAATCAGGTAAATGCTGCCATACATGAGAGGAAAGGTTCCTTTTTTTAGGGTACTCCCGAGAATAGATCTTGTAGAAACGGGCGGGTGTTGTGCAGCTCAGAGGGTTATACCAGCCAACTAATCCAGTTATTTTGTCTACATGATACTCTAACCAGTTTGGATACAATACCAAGAGCATTATAACGGTCTTCCCTGCATTAAGACTCCACTAAGCATGTGCAATATAAAACATGATTTTGTGTATGAATTGAGCAAGCTTGTAGACTGTGTTCTTGCACCTTTTAAAGGACAAAAAATGAGAATAACATAAATAATTCTTCAAACTCAACCAAGTAAATTAAGCTTCCAGTGTTTCCTGATCCTCCTACATTCCTCCAAAAATAATTGATGTGGAATTAAGTGTGTGTGTGTGTGTGTGAGAGAGAGAAAGAGAGAGGATCAAAAGAAAAAATGAAAAAGAAAAAGAAAGAACATCACAAAAGGCAAATGAAACATGTTCTCAAAGAAAGCAACAACCAATTGAAATAACTGAAGAATCATTTTTCAAAGTTACTGTACCAAAATCAGAGAATCTGAAACTCACCAACCCTGCCCAAATGGGGGTAAAGGAAGCTCCCAATTCTCACCGCGTAGTACTGCACTTGTAAACCTAGGAAAACCATAATCACAATTGGGGTTATCACACCGCCTTAACCTTTGGGCCAGTTGAGATAGAAACCAAGATAAAAACAAAATAATCCACCAATTGAACAAATACTAAAATTTACTCTTTACACATAATTCAGTTGTTCATGAAACAATGTCAGAAATTATCGAATTAAGTTACTAAAATAAAAGAGAAAGCAACCAAATAAATAAATAAATACTATACCTAAAATTCACTCTCTGCGACGAAGCAATTTCGATGTTCGACCGAACAAAGAAAACCCCATGCGGAGGAAAAGTAATGACATTGTTGAGAAGACCCTTCTCCACATCAATAACCTGCAAAACGTCTCCGGCGCGGGTTCCGAAAAGGAGGGCGTTCTTGATGATGAAAAGCTGTTCTTTCTCCGTGGTCCACAGCAACCTCCACGTGGCGGAGAGAGAAGCGCCGGTGGTGACCGTGTTTCTGCCCAGTTCGGCCATGGAATCGACGGCCTTGACGATCTCCGAGAGCTTTGAAGGGTCGTTCTGAGTCTTGAGGCCTCGGTCCTGGTCTGAGATGAGGTCGAGGAGGTCGCGCTTGGCGGAGAGGGATTGGTCGGTGAGGGAAGAGCGGGTGAGAATAGGGGTTCGGCGGCGTCTGTGGGGTCCGATGATAAGGCTAGGGCTATGATTAAGGTTTTTTGGAGGGTTGAAAGGGTTGAGGAGGTTGGAAATGGCGGGAAGGGACAGAGTTTTGGCCATCGCTAATTTGATATGGGGGTTTATAGGTTGTGCTTGTTTGGAGAAGATTCGGGAAGAAATAGCCGTTAATTTGGAAGATAAGTGGGGTCCACGGTATGTATTGTTGTCGCTGAATCTACGCCAGCTAATCAATCCAAGTACCCAACCGACTCCAGCAGGGATTGGGGGTCTGACCAACTAAGGATTTTCGCCGTTAGATTGTTTTTTTTTTTTTTTTTCTGGTAAGAAATCTAACGGTTCTTATTCACTTCAAATTTTTTTATTTTTTTACTTTTCATTCTTCCACTCCCTTTCATTCATCCCTCTCTTTTATTTCAGATTTTCTTAGCACTTAAAATTATTTTTTTAATTAATATAAATTTAAATATTTTTAAGAATTAAAAATAATAAAAAATAGATTAGTAATTAAAAATAAAAAATATCACGTTTTTTATATGAAATCTCACAATAAAATATGAAATATATGATTTTATAATTTTAAGAATGCTATGAACTCAAACTTAGATTTATCTTAATCGTTGAATATAGGTCCAATACTTATTTTGAAATGTTTATATTTTATAATTTACAAGTAATATTTAAAATATAATTTAATTGTCAAATGTTGAGGAATGTAATGGTCATTCA
>QLOD02000013.1:39955328-39966962 GCA_003260245.2 Sideroxylon spinosum | reverse complement strand
TTTATATTTTATAATTTACAAGTAATATTTAAAATATAATTTAATTGTCAAATGTTGAGGAATGTAATGGTCATTCAGTTTTCACTAAAGTGATTATTTATTTGTTTATTTAAATTAAAAGTAAAAAAGAAAACGAAGACAAAAAGGGAAAAACGTACACCAGTTCATAATGCGGCAAAATTTTTGTATCGGATATGTTAGGTATTTTTTGCTTTTAATTTTCTGAATTTCTATTCATATTTTTCTATATTAATTACTTGAATTCTTTTTTTTTTTAAGTAATGCTAAACTTAGACTATATATAATTTTAGTATAATTGTGCTATACATATTTATACATTTTGGTAATAAAAATTATCACTGAACATGTTCACCATGTCCACTGAAAAGAAAAAACTCAAATCTACGAGTGAAAAGAAGTCAAAAGAAAGAGTTAAGAAGAGTCCCCGACCACAATCTCTTCAATGACAAAGTCAGAAAAGGCTTGGAAAATTAACCAAACAAACTAGCAATACTTTGTAGACAATAATGAAAGTATTTAGATTTTAGTGTTAAGTCTTCTATTCATAGTCTGAAAATAAGGATAATTTAATGCCAAATAATTGTTAAAACTATCATGGCTATCTCATTGGAGAAACCGCTTTAAGTATGTTTGGCATTAAATATCTATCACATAACATTGAATGCCCATCAAATATTATTAAACGTGCATGGAGTAAGTGGGGATAGCGGATTTGATTTGATATTTATAGAAAATCTAAAATATCTATCATATAACATTGAATGTCCATCAAATATTATTAAACGTGCGTGAAGCAAGTGGAAATAGTGAGCTTGATTTGATATTTAGAGAATGTCTAAATATCTCATTCACCTGACACTTATAATGTGGAGAGCTAAAAAAATGAATTGAATTTATTATCAAAGAACATTTATAATCAGAGCTGAGTAAATGTGATCACTCAATATATGAGACCCATCTTAAGTATTTTCCTGATTGGGAGAACTTCCCCCCGAACACATTCACGTTCAAACATTTTACTCGGTGCTCTTTATTTTATTTTTATTTATTTTTTGTATTTAACATTACATTTATAATTAGGAAGCAAATTTAAGCGTACAACCGACCATACAGCACCTGATGTTTGACATCTTCTTTTTTGGGAAATAAAAAATAAAAAATAAAAAAATCACTTCAGGTACTGCGGGACCGAATTTAATAATATTTTATTATTCGTTCGGTCGAGCGAGGCTAAACTAAGACTAAATATTTAATCCCTTGTTCACCCATTTAAATTTATATATTTTCTAAAAACATTCCAAACTATATAATTACGTAAAAATAATGGAAAAACTAAATATTTTAGTGGTAAAATAAATCTTATTTATTAAATTTGATGTAAAATTTAATTTTCAAAAGAATATACAATATTTATATACAGAAAATTTAACAAAACCTATCTGCAAACTCTCTCAGTTCGAGCCATGCCCATTCACTCAATCCCAGTCCAATCCGTTCAATCTGTTGGGCTCAAAAATTCCCAATTCATTAAAAATAAACGGGCCTTATAAGTCCCTGAATAGACTTATCGGACCGGGCCAAAAAATAACCGCACCTTCGTAGTACGAAAATCACCATCTATAATTATAATTTATTTATTTTTTTAAACCAAAAGAGAATGGCAGGACCCGAAACTCCAATACCCAATTTTATACCATATTGAGAGCCAATTCGAATCAGCTATCAATTGTGTGGAGGAGCAAACCCACCAATCAATGTATCAAGAGAGCGAAAGTATCCGCCACCTATAATCCAAACACATGTATAATTTCTCACTCAACACTTCCCCAATTTTTAAAGTAAAAAATTGTAATCGTAAATTTTTGGAGAAAAAAAATGCCCCCGAACAAAATCCAAAACCACAATGCATCAAAGGTTTTATTTTTAAGGGGGGAAAAAAAAAAGGAGGCAACCCGTCTCTAGCATGTCCGACTGGGTGATTTTAACCATGCAACTTCATTCGACAGCGTCCAATAGGTAAATGGATCAAATTTCAAACTGATATTCCATAATTGCTGATCTTTGAAACCTCCTTGGTTAGAACATTCCTTTCTCTTTTTGCCTCAGAAGCAAGATTAGAAACCTGAAACCAGAAAAACCACATTAGCCATTTCGTAATCAGGAGAAACATACTGGATTGTTTATGGACCAGGTCCAACTTAATTATTATTAGTTAATAAGGTCGGTCAGAATGCAAGGAACAATATATTTATGTGTATATTTCTGCCATTCAGAAAAGGCATCTCAAATTATAAGGTTGCGCTATAAACCTCCCATACGGTGTAAGAAGAGTCCAAAACTGGACTTAATGAAATAGAGATGCATTTCACTGAATATGACAAAGACAACGAAAGGCTTGGAATATGTAAAATAAATTATTTAAACCTAAGAAAACATATAAAAAAGCAATCGAAAAGCATTGCAAAAATAAAGCAAAATATTTAACGTTAGCTTCAGTGTGAGATGTCCCAAGATGATGCAGAATCATTTCCCACCAATACTTGTATATACACACAGCATGGCATATTTCACTGATACACCTTCATAAAGTTCCATACCAAAATACAAAAATTTGGATAGTATGCCCTTGACACCAAAATTTTAGAGAGAGAGAGTAGAACTCTCCAGCAATGAAAAGGAAATTTTGAATTAGAATAAGTTTCTGTTGAAGTTTTATTGCCACCATGTCTATACAGCTGTCATCTCAATGTCATCGGCCTAGAATGTGACTTAGGAATTAAAATGCAATGTACTCAAACCATTCGGATTTGACCTGATCTTTCCACCTAATATCCATCTTTTTGTACCTTCAGAGCATTTCTCAGTGCTACTAATACCTCCATTGGTAAATTTCTTGTTTCCAAGCATTACGAAACAATTTATTCTCTTCCCAAAACATTTCATTCTAATTGATGGAAGTTGGAACAATATAAATTTATGACTGACGTAGCCTCAACATATTGTTGAACTACTGGGTAACTTGCTCTGGAGATTCAACACTAAGGGAGAGAGTCTACAAAAGAGGGTTGTTGGTGCCAGACATGGAATAGAATGGGATGAGTGGACTACCAAGGAGGTGGAGAGCCCTCGTGGTGTAGGGGTGAGGAATTGCATCGAGCTAAGTGGCTATCCTTCAGCACGTTTAGCTCAATAGAGATAGGGAGATGTCACGGTAAGGAGTTTTATGACATCTTCTCCATAGCCTGGAACAAAGACAAATGCCATCACCATCCAAGAGTGGTAAAGAGGTATGAGCCAACTTTGTATGGGAAGTCAGACTGAGAACACATATACAAGATTGGAAGATGGAAGCTATATCCGCTTGTCGCAGCTCTTGTATTCTTTAAGAACAAACGAACACAAGCTAACGTGGATCTTAACAAGTTCGAGGATGTTCTAGCTCAGGTCTATGTAAACTGCATTGCTGGGGGAAGGAGGGAGGATTTCCCATGGAGCAAAACATGGGAGGATGGGGCACCGCCTAAAGTGGCTTTTTTATATGGTGCTTGGTTCAGGGCAAGATCCTCCTAACTATTGATAATCTGAGACGAAGGGGTTTGTTTATCGTGAATTGTTACTGCCTCTGCAAGTATGTAGCAGAATCTATGGACCACTTGTTTGTGAATTGCTCGTGGACTAAGGAGCTCCTAGCACTTAAGGCTCTTGTATTTTCAGGGAAGCTCAGCACCATATTTCACACGTCCCAATGGGGCTTGTATTGGGGAGTAAATCAGATTGACTGCATATAATGAGTCAGACACTACCCAAAGGGCGGTTTGGTGTAGCTTTTGGGTGCCTCCAGGAAAGGTGACCATTTTGTTGGAGTCGTGCTTGGGGAGCCAGCATCCCCAAATATTCGAGAAGTGTGTAGGATCTTATACTTTGTTGTATTCTTTGATTGGTTTAAGAGGAGAGAAATAGAAGAAACTTTACAAATGCAGAATTAACATTCTATAGATTGTTGACTTGTTTTTTTGTCTTTGTTACACGGTTGGTTAGAGGGAAGTAGAGTGTGGGATAGGGATAGCAGTGAGGCTCCGCCCTACCCAATTATGAAAAAAATATATACATCCGAACTGGGTACAGTGAACGGATAATTTAAACTAGTTAGCATCCTCATAATCAATGGGTAATTAGGTACCCGTATCCTTGGAACGTGGGGCAAGTAATCGAGTAATAAAGTTGGGCAATAATTTGGCATTCGATTTGGGTAATCCAATAATTAGAGTGGGTAAACTATACTTACCATCCCCGATCTCAAATTTGACGGGCATTTCATTTTTATACTCAAACATGCTGCATTACCAGTTAAATTTAAAAATACCCACCCCCATCGGGGCGGGGCAAAATTGCGTCCCTAGAGTCGTAGTTAGTTACTTTGCTGAATTTTATAGAGAACTTGGAGTTCTAATTCAACCTTCGGGTCCCCTTCGCATCCTCTCGACACTTTTTAATAAATCTAAACTTTCATAAAAATAAATATACACACACAAAATCTCTAAATAAGATCATAAATATAAATATCTCTAGTTTCTCTCTAGAAAATGTCAAAATAAGATCATGAGAACTTGTCCATGTGTCAATGAGCAGGACTGAAAATAGGGGCCCAATCCAGTATCTAAACATGTACTATTCCATGTGAGTTTTGTGGGATTCCAATATTTTGCCTCTCTCCTGCATTGCAGAATTTGTGAATACCAAACCTCATGAACAAAGTTTCTTCATATTTTCACACAAAAGTAACAAATTAGCAACAGGATAGTAGCTCTGACAGGTATAGTTAAAAACAATCCAAAGCTTAGATTCAGATATTCCAGCATTAGCGACCAAGAAACTTACTTGGGATCGAAATTGAGATGATTCTCTGCGAGGAAGCTCTTTAAGGACATCTTTCAAGCCTAGTGCAATGCAAAAACAATTGAGAGACATGCCCAAAATATTTTCCTGCATAAGTTCAATTTTCTTATTTAACTAACTCAAGTCAAAATTTTCATACCTTGTGCTTGTCTTTCAATCTTATAAGCTGACTGGATGACACCTTGGATCTGCTTCCCTGCTTGTCTACATAGAGTGGAAGAAATTCAGACAAGGAATTCTGTAAAATATAATTTGACCAATAAAATTCACAACAGTTATAAACACTAACCTGAGTTTGGTCCTGCCTCGTGTCATTTCCTCTTCTGCTTGCAGTGCCCTCTTCTGAAACAATAAGGACGTATTACGTGTTGCACTTTTTGTCCAAAGTTTGAAGTAAGAAATAGCATATGTTTTCAGTCAGTAAATTATACCAACAGGAATCAAGTACTGTGAAATGTTACAATCATGGTAAAAGAATTTCCATCAAAAAGGCCACCGGACTCCAATAATCTGTTTGAGAAAGTCAGGCCAATAAATTTCATTTTTGTCACTTCCAACATGTGAAATTCAGTAAATATTTCTAGTACCTTTACCACCCAGCTGGGAGAAGAAACAATGAACAAGTACCCATTTAGTTTATTTTCCAAATGTTTTTCGTTCAAAAAATGAAAATGCTTCTCACAAAAGTTTCCTTTTAGCCAAAACTCGGTACATATCACTTAGATTCTCCAAAACTTGAACATGCTAGAAAATAAATACAGTCTAAAACATTGCTTCTCAAATTTTTCATCATTTCTATTTCAGAAACTCAAAAAACATGAAGCAGTAAAAACAGGTGCTAAGTTGCTAACTGCTGATGATAGGCTCAAATTCTTTTCTGCATCACACTTTTTAGTTTATTTTTATTTTTATTTTATTTTTTTTGGGGGGGAGAGGGTAGGGTGTTTTAAACCTTGGAAATAGTTTGAGGACCTGGAAACTATTTTTGAACAAGTTTCAGAATTTTATACGTATCTTACTCTTTTGAAGCAACTACGAGATTTTGTTATGTCTTAAGACAACACTTGCACTCGCTGCCGAAGACAAATCAATCTTCTGCAGTGCACCTCATTACAATTGTTGCCCCAACAAGTGCCAAGTTTAATTTAATGTTACCCAAAATGTGGATCGTTTCAATACATGGATCGAAAATCAGAATGTGGTAAGGGAATAGGCGCCTTTTTTTATGAAAAAGGGAAAAAGCTTCACATATAGTCTTCATATTATTAAACTTTTTGGCATATAAAAGTGATTTATTTTCAAAAAAATAATTAGCCAAGAAAATTAAACAGAGTATATATTCATGAAACTAAGTGCACTTTGCCACTTTCTATTTCATATGACTTTCATAAAAGTTTGAACTTATGGTTATTGTCACACAATTTATTACCCATTCACTATTTTCAACGGTTTGTTTTAATGAAATATAAAATAGGTATAATCTTTTAAGATCGCCAAATTTAGTGTAATGGAAGCTCAATATACCATATTACAGAACGTGAACTAAAGATTAATTCACAGGAGTAATAGTTATTTATGGCAACTCTTATTAATTATGCATTTGAAATCCCTAGATAATGTAATGGTTGTTAAGCATTCAAGATCCTTGGTTTCCAATATTCCCATCACTGAATTACAATTACCAGTTCTAGATCCATTATAAAAGAGATGCCCATGTATTAGAACATCCTTGTTTTTTAAACTTTAATAACCATTAGATCGATTACATATACAAGAAGTGTCCTGGTATATGTTGTTTGCTAATGATATAATTTTAGTAGATGAAATAAGAGATGGAATGAATGCTAAGCTAACAGTGTTGGAGAGAAGCATTAGAATCATGAAAATTGAGGATAAGACCTAAAACTGATTATATGGAATGTAAATTTAATAGTAGCCAAAGCAAAATTGAATAGATAGATAGCATTGGAGGTCAACAAATACTTAAGAGTGGACAATTTGAGACTTAAAGGTTTGTTAGTAAACTATATATATATGGGAATGTTATTGTATAGAATGTGGGTTTGATAATCGGAAAAGTGCATCATGCGTTTTATGAGATTTGTGTATAGCCTAAAAGGAAAATTTTATAGGACAGCGGTTAAACATGCAATGTTAAGTGGTTCAAAATGTTGGGCAACTGAAAAACATATTAATAAAATGAACGTAACCAAGATGAAAATGTTAAGATAAATGTGTGGTAAAACAAGAAACGATACTATTGGGAATTGTCAAATTCACGAGATGATACAAACAGCACCAATTGAAGATAAATTGAGGTAAAATTGATTAAGATGGTTTGATCACAAAAATTGATAAATACACCAATTAGAAAGAGCGATAGCATTCAAAGTGTAAGTAATGCAAGGGAGCGGGGTAGATTAAAACTAAACGTGGATAGAAATAATAATAAAAAATACGCCTCAATGTAATTTGACATAAGAAATGGCCTTTAAGCTAGTCGTATGAAGAAAAATATTCCGCGTAGCCTACCCCATTTAGTTAAGAGAAACAATTAGTTGAGTTTAACCCCAGTAGATTGGTTATAATTTTTTAAGCTCCATAATAATTCCTTGAGTTTCAGGTCAATCACATCTATTGCTTAAGAAAATATACTTTTAAGTAAGATAAAGTCGCCAAGTTGACTTGTTACACCTAAAACCAATAAACTTGCAGAAACTCGTAAGGAAAATAAAATACACAAGGTGTACTGCCTTCAACACCTTATGTGTGCATTAGGTGAATTTTTTTTTCTTTTTTTCTTTTTTTGGGGGGGGGGGTGTCGGCTACCTGATGGTGCACAAGAGAGAGTGAGGAAGATGTTATTTAAGGCAAAAATAAAAATTAAATTCATCAAAGATGCAATATAAAAGATCCCATCACACAATCTGGAAAGACTAATTATCAATTTAAACTGACAGGAAAGCAAATGGTTACCTCCAACTTCTCACTTTCCGCCTTTAAAAGTTCAATAGATTGTCGAAACTCCTTTACTTTAGTATCAGCTCTCGAAAGCAAGAACTGCACAAGAAATGAAGAGTAAAGACTAAACTAGATACTTTATTGTAATTGAATATTTGATAATTGTAAGCTGCTTGGGACCCTTGCTGTACTTTGTCTAAGTGTAAAACAAATCTAAAGGAGTTCAAAAGGGCAACAAATGCAAACTACAAAACATTGAAGATTCATTAGCTAGATATCATCAAACTTTTTATCCGTGCAAGCATTCAAACTTTATGCATATGGACTTTACAACAAAGCACGAATAAATGACATCTCATCCTTCACCAAAAGTTTGCAAAAGAATGCTATAATGTTTATTTGATCAAGCAGCACAAAGAGTGCGCAACTAAATTACTGTATTTGCAAAGGCACAACGTGACAATGAAGGATTCAGTCAAGGTCAAACAATTTTCAGAAAAAATGGCACAGCCTAAACATTTTAGAGAACACATGAATGGTAAAGATCTTCCCATCTCTGCAGGAACTCATGGTATTTTGGCTCATACATGTAGGCATTGAAAAAGTAGTATGGATAGCAAAGATATCTCAGACCTCAGCATGAAATTCAATTTCACATCTCCTTAGCGCATGTTATACCCATTAAAAACTTCAAAAACCATAAAGAGAAAAAAGTAGAACTTTCTTTAATATCATAATCCTGACTATCAAACTTCAACTTCACAAAGAAATATCACACTGCCTCACACATCATGAAACCATTTGGATAGTATAATTACATGAGCATACAACAAGCAATAATTTGATTGTGACCAACTCTCCACAAAAAGGAAATACAACCCAGTATAGCAATGAAACATTCTAATTCCATTTTCAGATGCTAGCAGCCCTACACCCTTTTAAATTTACATATCAATTTTATTTTCTTTTCAAATCACCTTTATTAGTGTTCAGATAAAAGTAAAATAAGAACTTCAAAATAATAAAAACTGGTATCATCACCCCTCCATAACGAGTCATACGCATATTTGGCCAATGAACAATAACTATTGATAAGAACATGATTATTGTTCAGCAATTTTTTTCCACTTCTATTTGTACATTCATAAGAGATTGCCACACCAAACAACTTGCACTGGTAAAAAACACACCAGCATTTTTCAATTGATACACAGTTATGAATTAAATGTTACAAGTTTATTTTTGTGAAGGAAAAATTTCTTGATGTTAACCAGACAACTGAAAAGTACAAGCTATGCTAGTGGTGCTTACCTCTTCACTGGAAAATAGACGCAAAGTACTGTAGTACAAGAAACGCCTTGGCCCTGAAAGTAATAAATAGGTTGAGGGTAAAATTATTGAGTCTGGTTAGGCACAAAAACTTCAAAAATAAATATACGATGGGTATGCCAGCGTAAATTGAAGAGGCATATATACCAAGATTTAACATATTGATTATATTTTCATTTGTTGCAGAGAAATCAATCACATGTTCTTAGAAATTGAAAATGCTATTAAAAAAACCAAATTTCAAAGCACCGCAACCCATCTCCAGATAGAAGAAGTTCCAACCAAATGAATACATTATCCTAAAAACCAATAACATAGCCATTATGGCTTAGTAAGGAAGGCCCAAAAAGTTTGAAGAATTATTCCTTTTTGTTTATGTTGGTTGATTTTGCGTGAAAGAAATAGAAGATCATTTCAAGGAACCAAGTTTCCTACATATAGAATGAAAAAGTATATTCGTTGTTTCGTTGCATCTTCTTGTTGCTTTTCTAATGAAAATTTTGATCACTTGTCAAAAAAGTAAGGGAAGGCAAAAATTATGAATATATTTAAGCAGTGTTGATGCATTAAACTCTATTACTCAGACTAAAATTGTTAATTTATACAATTTAAGCCATACTCTTCAGAGCCAGAAATCCCAGGCCAAAGGCAGCACTGCATGTAGCCACTGGATGTGATGCAGCAATAAGAACACCCTCTGCAGGAAAATGATGATGATGAAAACCAAGGCCAAAAAATTAAGGCCAAAAAAAACCTATGACAGTTGAGTGTAAGACAAAGGATGTGAAACTCAAGCAAAAAAGACCTTTAATCTTCCCAAAGACAATATCCTCATAAACACCGTACTCAGACTTGAGATCTTGCAGAGAATCCTACAACCAGATTATGAAATAAAATGCAGGCATTAACTCAAATACACATCAACAAACAGCTCTAACAATATTGGTTGAAGAGAAAAAGATAAACAAACAGAATAACAAATTCATATGATAAAAAGTACAATAAAAAATGATAAGGCTTATATTATTTTAGTTAGTTACAAATAACATGCGAAGATACAGATATTAGATTTTTAATAAAAAGATATTATGGTTTTCCAATGTGCAATGAGCAAAACTATTAGGAGGGTTAAATGGGATTAGGAAGGTGGAAATATTCAACAAAGCCTTATGGTAAATGGTTGTGGAGGTTTACTTGTAAAATAGTTTTTGGGGAAATTGTGTAATGGGCTCCTCTTGTGTTGTCTTTGACTCATAGTATTGGGCTGTAGAAACCTAGCATGATTTTGCAAAGCAAACCAAGCTAGAAGTAGGAAAAGGGGACAAATATAAATCGAACAGTCACATTTGATGCAAGGAGACAATATAAATTGAAATTTTACACCATCTGTGCTATTCACTTGGCCAATGCAGCGGGAGGAGAGAAAGTTTCTCTACGTTGGGCACTATCCGGTGAAAAAAAAAAAAATCACAACCATTCCTAATTGGAGACGGAGGTAATGAGAGGTCATGGCCTTGGATATGGTTGAGCATTAAACGCTTGAAGATGGTGTTCTTTGTTTTGTGTGTTTTCAAGGATAGGATTTTGATCGCTGACAATTTCAATGGACAAAAACAAAAAAAAAATAAAAAAGAGAGAGAAAGACTTAAGTTTTAGTCAATTGGAGTTGATTGTGCAAGATGTATAAGGAGACAATCTTCAGCCTCCTTTTGCAGTGTGCTTTTATGAAACAATTGTTGTCACTTATCCATATTTCTTTTGGGATGTCCCAAGTCTTCCCAGGAAATGTGCGAGATGCTATACACATTGGCAATAAGAGAAGGTTCAAAAAAGCTACTGGTCATTCAAAGAGCAATGGAAGCTTTAAATGGGTTAGGGTAGGTGATCATTCACATCATTTAAAGAGGTCTTCATCTTCAGATCCTGTTTTAATAGAGCAGCCAGCAATAAATAGATTCCCTTTGCGAGATTTAAATGTCGAGGAGCAATTATCAGATTCAATGAACCATCAGGGAAATACAAAACGCGACTTTGAAAGAATTATTAATGACTCTTCCAGTTTGAAATTTTATGGGAAAAAGTATAGCTCAAGGAGACTTAAAACAGCTTCATCTGCTGATTACTCTTCTCCTTTTAAGACAATTGAAGCTGGATCTTCCCACTTGGAAGGAACGATTGTTCCTTTTGACCCTCCAGAAGTTGATAATGAGGGAGTTTTTGACTGCCAACCTTTGGCAGTGCATGGACCTGAAGAAGAATGG
Organism: Sideroxylon spinosum; assembly: GCA_003260245.2. Lineage (NCBI taxonomy): Eukaryota > Viridiplantae > Streptophyta > Magnoliopsida > Ericales > Sapotaceae > Sideroxylon > Sideroxylon spinosum. The sequence continues at coordinate 39,955,494 of QLOD02000013.1, read as the reverse complement.
AAGACGAAGAACATTTATTATTGGGGAATTGTGGAAAGGATCAAAACAAGATTTCTAATTGGGTGCTCAATCGGATGAAATCTTTTACAAAGATTATAGGTATTTCAAGTGAAGGTTTTGAAGATCAATTAATGGATTTACTTCAGTCAATTGAAGAGAAAAGAAG
>QLOD02000013.1:39923831-39950893 GCA_003260245.2 Sideroxylon spinosum | reverse complement strand
GCAATGGTTGTGTACCTATTCTAGGTATAGTTTAAGAGATATAAATGCCTTAATGTATCATAATTTTCTTTGTTATGTTGACAAATGCAGATGAGTAATACATTGTTTGAAGGGAAAAAAAAAAAAAAAAGTCAAGAAAATAGCAATTTTTGTGATTTGGCTATTTGGTAAAATACCAACTTTTGCTCAGTTTACTAGGTTGGCACCCCTAGTTAAACACCAATATTTTTTATTTAACCAAGGGTGTAATGGTCATTTCACTTTAAACAAACTTAAAAATTACCCTTTTTTTACAAGTACACAAAAATTAAAAAAAATTATTAATAATATCTATTTATCTTACCAAATACCTATAAATTGTTAAAAGTTACTAAAAATCTATACTTATTTTACTAAACGTACAAAAAATTCTATTTACCAACTTTTGCCAAAGAATTATCAAAAGTTACTAAAATTTTTCTATTCAAACGGAGCTTAAACGTAGAATATTTCTTTGACCTGGGTCTTTAATATAGATACTCGATGAATGGTATATTTAAAATTGATATCGCGGCCACGTTTTAGTCTTACAAACTACTTGCCCAACGTGTGCATGTGTGACAATATGATGTTAAGGACCTATTTGGAACTAAAAAAAATTAGCCATTTTTTTTTTCTTATTTTTGGCATCTAGGGATAACTAAAAACTTGCTAACAATTAAAAGTTTTTAAAATTTTCTAAAAATTTATTCGACTTTTTACTAAACAATAAAAAATCATAACATTTTTCTAAAAGTTCCTGAAATTTTAAAGTTTTTACCAACATACAACAAAATTACACCTAACACCTTTTGTTAAAAATTTATAACAAATTCTTAAAATTTTTGATTCCAAATAGGCCCTAAATGGGAAAAGAAAAATAGTTAAGTTGGTGGTTCAATAATTGATGTGATGGAAATTACATGATTTATTTTTTTATTTTCCAACAATCAAACACCATCTATGTCATTTTTTTGCATAAATTATATGTACAAAGACTTTAAATTTACTATTTCTTTCACTAAGCCCCGTCTTATATGCATTGGTTGTAAATCTATTGATCCCGTTTTATAATTTCATTCTCAATAAATTTTCTCTCCTTTAGGAGACCCTAAAAAACACACAACCATACAATTAAAATAAAAAATAATCACAAAAATTAAAAAATAATCACTCTTCAAACGTTCTGGGAGTGGACTAAAGTGAAACAATTTAAGCTGCTAAAATCAAAGTGAGATGCGATGTAAACTGTAATACAACGATAGTTTGTGAAATTTGAACAAATCAAATTACTAAATTACCCATTAAATGATTACATATGAGTAGTACACGAATTTAACGAATGAATTTTAGAACGTGGTTGGAGTAAAAAATTAATGGTTTCGAAAGGTTTTTAAAGTATGGATTCCGCGTTCATATAAATCATGATTGAGATTCTTTAAGTAATAGGTTTTGTGGGATTCATATGGATTTACTAAACACCTAAAATCTACGAGCAGGTGTTTTATTCCAAATTTTTGAACACCTCAATTTAGGGTTCTCGTGATTTTGTAAAATTTTGGACAATACCATACTTGTTAAAATATTGAAATCTCGGAGAATCAGTAGGGAGAGAGTAAAATAAGCACTGAAAATATGAAGAATTAAAAAATGATTGGACCAGATGGTATCCCTATTGAGGTTTGGAGATGCTTGAGGGAGGATAGCATAAGTTGGTTGACAAATCCTTTTAATGTAGTGCTAAAGAGCAAGAAGATACATAATGCATGGAGGAAAAGTATTATTATACCCATATACAAGAACAAATGAGATATTCAGAACTGTGTGAACTATCGCAAGATTAAATTGATGAGCCATATGATGAAATTATCGGAGATAGTTATTGAGAGACAACTAAGAAGCACAATAAACGTTTTAGATAATCAAATTGGTTTCATGCCTGGGAGATCAACCGTGGTGGCTATCTTTCTCATGAGGAGTTAACGGAACAGTATAGAGAAGGTCAAAAAGATTTACACATGATGTTCATTGATTTGGAGAAAGCATATGATCGGGTTCCTGGGAAAACTCTGTGGAGAGTATTGAAAAAAATAAGAGTGTGTGTCGCATATATTGAGGTAATAAAGACACGTATGATAGAGCAGTTACATCTATACGGACGATTAGCAGAGAGACTAAGAAATTTTTTATCACGATTGGTCTACACCAAAGTTCAGCATTAAGCCCGTACTTGTTTACTCTAGTTATGGATGAGATTACAAGGCATATTCAGAATGAGGTGCCGTGGTATATGCTATTTACAGATGACATTGTATTAGTAGATAAGATAAGAAAAGAAGTGAATGCTAAGTTAGAATTGTGACGAAAAAGTTAGAAACAAAGGGTTTAGGTTAAGTAGATGTAAAACGGAATATATGGAATGTAAGTTTAGTCAAAGTAGGACAACCGGGGACATAGAAGTAAGTTTGGGTATACAAAAGATTATAGAGAAATAAAACTTTACAAATCTTTGGATCTATGATGCAACATGATGGATGGATTGATACTGATATAAGGCATAAGATTCAGGCAGGGTGGACAAAATAGAGAAGTGTTTCAAGGGTCTTATGTAATCGAAAAGACCCTCTAAAGGTGAAAGGAAAATATTATAAGGTGACGGTACGACCAATGTTATTTTATGGATCAGAGTGTTGGGTAGTAAAGCATAATCATATTCAGAAGATGACAGTTACGGATATGAGAGTATTGAGATAGATTTGTGGGATTACAAGGAAAGATAAGATTAGAAATGAGGAGATTAGGGGCAAAGTATGAATAGCACCAATTGAAGATAAAACGAGAGAAAATCATTTAAGATGGTTCAACCATGTTAGATGATGTCCAATTGAGGCATCGGTTAAAAGGTGTGAAAGTATGGAGATTATAAGGAGTAGGAGAGGGAAATGGAGGCCTAAGAGAAGTTAAGAAGAAACTATTAGATGTGACATTATATTTATGGATCTAATGGAGAATATAACCTTAAACAGATTTGATTGACGTCATCAAATCCATATAGCCGACTTCTCTAGTAAGAAATGGCTTAGTTTGGTTTGATTTAATTACATTTAATTAATTAACTTTAATTAATTAAACTAAATTAATATGACGTTAATTTAGTTATATAATTTATAAAAAATAATTCAATTCAATAAATAAATATATATTAAATATAATTTAAGTATGTTTATTTATAATAATACAAGATATACCTAATTATTATAAAAACAATTTAATAAAATATATTTTACAATAATTAATTAATTAAATTATATTATTTATTAAAAATAATTTAATAAAATATATTAACTAAATTAGGTTAATTATTTATATTTATATCATAATATATTATTTTATATTTACGGGGTTTGTTACTTAGCAAATAAATAAAACTATACATGTCATTATGTATTTATCAATAAACATGTTGAACTAATTTAAAATAAATTCCGAAGCATAGTTTTTTTATTTTTAAACTCATGTTTCTAAACAACTTAGAATTTATATCAATCTATATCATTTAAATATATTAGAATCCATGCTTTAAAAATGCCTTAAGGCATATTCTTTAAAACTTTCAAGCACTGAAATTTGATAAAAATATAATATTTTAATCATTACAATTAAAATTATAAAAAATAAAATCAAATGCAAATATAAATTGTGACGTGATTTCTGAAATTTACTCATAATTTAATTTACACAAAAAGCCTTAACAAAAAAATAGACAGATAAAACCTTTTTTTCCCGAAAAATGCTAACAGGTGTTATTCACAAGTCGCATGCACCGAGACTTCTCCGAACTTATAAACAGCGCATTGACGGCTCTAGTCCCTTACGCATAATCTCACTCGCTCTTTGCTCTATTGCTGCGATTTTGGGCGCCCACCACCGTAGTCCTCGGCCTCTCGTTCTCTCTTGGTACTCTCGGCACTCTCTTCGAAAACCCTAACGTATCGTCATCACTCGCCATGATTCCTCTCTCTACGGCCCTATCGGGCCAGATTCGGTTCCTGCTGCAGACGCTGAACGAATCGAACTCCGACGATGTACTTTCAGAGCTTTGTCAGGTATTCTTTGATCTAATCTCCTTCCTTTTCTATTTACATATACATATATTTGATGTATATATGTATTTTCATGTACACCGATTACCGATCGATTCTAGACTCGTTTTTATCTCCATTGGAACCCTAGATTCTCTCACTTGTCGATCCTGATTAATCCGATTCTATTGGTTTGAGCTCGAACTACTGGTTGTTGCGGTGTTTCCATGAGTAGTACACATGGAGGAAAGAAAAGGAAAAAGTAGATGGATTTTATGAAATTTTTGATTATTTGACTGTTTGAGACGAACTCTGATCCCAAGATGTGTGCGAATTTGATTTCAGTTCATTTATTTTGGAATTTGATCATTACATGGGAATCATATTGAACACGATCATCCCAGAATGTCTATACAAGAAGTGAGGGAAGTATATAACTAAATTCGGTGTGTTTGTAAGGGCAGAGTGAACGGGAAATTAGTTGCTGAGACCACTTTTGCTGCGTGTGTTGCGTGGTAAAAAAAAAAAAAAAAAAAGCTGGAAACATGGAATAGATTGGGCAAGAACTGCATTAATACAAAATGTTTTGTCGCCATCTTCAATTTTATTATGCTCAATTCAAGCTTGACTGATAGGATATCAAGGATGGTCTGGAGATCATTAAATTCCTCCAATAATTCATTTCTTAGTAATCCAAATAAGAGCACGAGTAACAGTGCAGAATCTACCAATGAACAAATGATTGATAGACAATTTAAAAGATTCTATCCCTCCTGAATGATTGGCTGCAATGCTTTTAATGATTCAGAATGAATTTTCTGATCCCCAATCACATTCTTTTTGTTGGTAATTAGTTTATATTGGTTTCACTAAATATTTAATATTTCATAATGAATTTTATGATCTCCAATCACATTATTTTTTGTTGTTACTTAGTTTGTATTGGTTTCAAGAGTCAGTATTTATCTATTGTTTGAAACCCATACGTAGTATTAATATTTTCTTCTCATGGACATAGAAATGGTGACACTGACTTGTCGACAAAACAAATTCCTAAAATCTTGGATGCTATCAACACAAAACATCAACTTCCATGTGAATTATACTTATGAAAATATCCATGTGAATTCCTTTTGTGGGTCCTTATGTACTAATAATTAGGGCAATTATCTTACCTCATCATCCATTCATTTGATAGTTATTTATAACTTTCTTTTTCTTAATTTAATAGAATATGCATATTTTTGTTATTTTATGTTGACCCTTAATTTGATTTTTTCTTGGCAATTATTCCCTCTTCTCCAAATGAAGCGCTACTTAACAGTTTATATTACATGGACTTTGGTACGAGTATTGCATCCAGTTGTGTGGTTCAAGTCTTAGATCTCACAAAATCTCAATTGTAGGGTATTGAGATATGTATTCAAAAGTTGAGTATGGATATGTGGACGCATTAAGAATACTTGAGTATATTGTATAATATGTTGACAAGATATGTTTGGTTGTTAGGAATAACTTCAAATTAAGTGAAATCTAGTGAAAGAAGATTTTTTTATTTTTTTTTATCTTTAAACCACGTTAGAAGGCTACAATTTTAATTTTAGCTTTTACCATCAAATATGAGTTATGGCTTCAAATATTATTGAGGTTATCGTCAAACTTAGAGGATTCAAATGTCTTAGGTACCAGAGTTGAGCCCATCTCATAACCTTTATTCTTGTCATATCTGATGGATACAGGTGATTCGGAGGGAATGAAAGAGTTCATGTTACAGTATCATAGAGAAAACTGAAAGCTTAAGAGAGCTTAATAAGAGCATTTTTTTTAATCTAACGCTTTTGCGAAAGTTGGGAAAAATATAATTGCTTTGTGTTTATGCCGCAACGATAAGTGTTTCTTTGCGACATAGATGTTGTGAGTTCAATACTCGGAAACATTTTCTTTCTCTATTTACTGGTGGTTTGATTATGTAACCCTCCCCAGCCTCCGATTAGGCGGGGCCTCATGCAGTAGTTTGCCTTTTATGCCATTTACAATCTATGATATTCTAAAATAGTAATATTTGGAAGTGAAAAGTTATTACTTTGTGTTTCCATTTTGAACGAGTATTTTGGGACAACTAAAAGTGGAAAGCAAGATATGCAATTTGGGACTGAGAGAGCATATTTGCTTGCTCCAATTAGGGAGCCATATCCTTGTTGCGGAGGTTTTCCTGTCATTTGGCTTTGGAGTTTTGACAGGTGTTTGTCGAGTCTTTGAGCTGTAGAAATCTCCAACACGTTTTAGACATGTTTCCATAAGTATCCAATAAGCATTTATATCATAAACATTTTAAGCTGAAGGTTGCTTCTTTTTGGAAAAACAACTCATTGTAATATTTGCAATGGCAAATAAGAAATAATTATTATTGTCAAACAGTCATTATTGGTAGGATGTTACAATATTTGATCAGATTGTGTGAACCCGTCCAATAGTCCAACCCAATGCAGGATCCTGATTTTGACATTGCCGATGAAGGCAATTTCTTTTGAACATTTATACTAATTGCTTTGACGTTCATTGGTGAGCTAACTTAAAGATAGATTGTAACATAGTTTTAAAAGTACTTTTTTTTATTCTAATCATCTCTGGGAAAATGATAAAATACTAATGAAATGAGAAAACTGTATTTGAAATCATTGCCTACTTTACATGTTGTAATGGGCAATGATAGATGGCACAATGTTGGAATGGGCCATAAAAGTTAATCGTTGATTTTTTGTTTTGATAAGTTTGTCTCGTTAGTATTAACCAGGTGTGTCTTATAGAAAGTATTAACTAGGTGTCGAGCCACACAATTCTCGTGTCTTGTTTTTTCCTCCAGTTTTGTGTTCTTCCCCTTTAATTTTCCACACAGTACTTGTGTCTTGTCTTTTTCTCCACTTTTGTGTTGTTTCTCTTTAATTTTCTTCTCATCCTCTTCTTCTCTGTATTCTTCCTCCACTTCCCATGTCAATCCCTTTTTTTAATTACATTCTTCTTGTCTATCCAGTTATTAACAAGTTAACTTTTAGAAAAAAAGTGAGTAGCTAAGGGGCATATAAATTGTTTAAAATTGTGACATGGCTTAAGCAGAAAGGGGAAACAGCAAGCATGTTTTCTTCCCTTATATAAGGCAAATGATAATGCTGGAGCAAAATTTTATTTTATTTTTTGATGAGCATTTGTTGCATCAACCACTTGTACCATTTGCAGTGATGATTTTACATTGTGCTGTTTGAAACAAAAAATTCTCTGGCATCAACATTTATTTTTATATAATAGTATAGATATGAATGAATGCAAGAGCATAATCTACTGCTTTGTTTTGATAAGGAGCATAATCTACTGATTCTTGCAGACAGTTATATATTGACCCTTTTTTCCTTTTTCTACCTTGATTTGTTTGCTAAAACAAAGAAGAGGGAAAAAAATGCTAAAATGAAGTCTTTTTTTTTTTTTTCCCCCTTTTTAGCATTTCCCCTCTTCTTTTTCACATTGCTCTTTTATTTTGAGGACTTCATTTTCAATCAAATTGCCCTTCATCATTATCTCATGGTTGCACTGAATACCTTAGGTCTTTATGTCCTATCAGAGTTGTAGAAGGATGATTTGTCCTAGGCTCCTTGGTTGAATGCCTATCAGAGTGGTCAAAGTTGCTGTGGATGTTTTTTATTTTGTTTTGGTGTTTTTTTTTTTGGGGGGGGGGGTGTTTAGATTGAAACAATACAATTCTTTGTTGCAGAGAAAAGTGGGGATGGGGGCAGATGTTAGGAAACTTAGGCTGTTCAGCGAAAGACGTTTCATATAAATAGTTAATGGTATATGATGTAAGGTGGCAGCTGCTTGTGGTAAAATGTGTTTGGAAATTATGAGACATCTAGGGAAGAATGAGTTTCAAGGCACTGGGAAAATATGTTATTATAATTATAAGGTGTTTTCATGCCTGTGTAATAATATCTTTCACATGATCCTAAACTTTGGGAAAGAGCAATTGTGTCCGGTGCACATCAAACTTAATTTATTATTTCTTTAACCTATGATTTTTGAGAGTATATTCATTACTTCATGAATATTAAAAGAACCACTGCAACCAACCAGTTCATCAAGTTAGGATTTTGTTGCACTAAGTTGAGTTGATTCTGTTTTCCTATTCTTCTACATGGTTACTGATGTGGTGTCTCTCTTGATAGTATGCTGGATTCGGAGTCGAGGGAAGTATACTGCTTCTTCAAACCTGCTTGGATCACCTGAATATTGAGGGGAAAGACTTGAAGTATATGCAATTGGAACCTATATTTGGTTCAATTTTCAAATACATCTTGGATGAACCAAATTTCAGTACAGTGCTCCGTGAGTCACTTAGAAGTATATCAATCACTGAAAATTTTCTTGAAAATCTCTCAAATGCTTTATGCTTGTCAGCACATGAGAAAATTGGAATTGGTCTTGCGTTGTCAGATTCAGATGATCCTGACATCAGATTGAGTGGTAAGTTACAGCAGGCAACCCCACCCATACCATCCCTTCCACCAGAAAAAAATATAGAAAAAGGAAAAAGTGAATTGAGTGTACATTTGGTTATTATTTGGCTTCTTTTCATCCTTTTGTTACTTTTTTTTGTGCATTGGTTGCTTGTGCAGCATGATGTTAATGGTTACTGTTTTTCAGGGAGGAACTTCTGTATGTTTCAGTTTACGGAACTACTTGACAGTCAAACATGTGTTGATTCTGCTGAGAGAATTCAGCAGGTGTTTATGTTTCTTCATCGAACTGAGGGCCTCTCCATGTATGTAGATACATTTATGCAAATTATATCTCTAGTGCAATTGAGAGAGGAAGACCGATTTATTTTGGCTCCACTGCTTTCTGATGAATTGTACGAGGCAACTGACTTGCAGTGGTAATTATACAAATTTTCATAAAAGCCTTGATATTGGCGCTTCTTGTTCTGTAAGTTCAACATCTTGCTTAAGATGAAGATCATCACTTTGTTATATTGTTTGTCTTGTTGGCTCCAGCAATGTGGATTTGTTCCATGAAGGCAATGGGAATGAATTTGATGCTATTTTAGCAGAAATGGAGAAGGAGATGAGCATGGCTGACATAATTAAGGAATTGGGTTATGGATGCACTGTTAATGTCTTACAGTGCAAAGAGATGTTATCTCTTTTCTTACCGCTGACCGAAATCACTGTCTCTAGGATACTTGCCACAATTGCTCGCACGCATGCTGGGCTCGAGGACAATCAGAATGCTTTTTCAACTTTCTGTTCTGCTATTGGTGGTGGCAGTTTGTCTGATCTGCCATTATTGAGCTCATGGAATATTGATGTCCTTATTGATTCAATCATGCAGCTTGTGGGTTCTATTTCTTATCTTTTTGAATCTTGTTCTTTCTATCTCGTGCCCCATTTGCAGTTTGTTTGAAAGTGCCTTCCTTGTTTCTAAATTTAAATGTTGGACTGCAGGCTCCTGGAACCAACTGGATAAGTGTGGTTGAAAACCTAGATCATGAGGGATTCTACTTCCCCAACGAGGCGGCATTTACTTTTTTCATGTCAGTTTATAGATGTGCATGCCAGGTTTGCTTCCATGCATAAATTTACTAAAATAAATGCATGTCAAGAATGCCTTGTCAGTTCTTTATGTGAATTTTGATGGAATTAAATTTTTTGTTGGTGCAAAATCATTGAGCAGGATCCATTCCCACTCCATGCCATTTGTGGTTCTGTTTGGAAGAATACGGAGGGCCAGCTATCTTTTCTTAAATACGCTGTTTCAGTACCACCTGAAGTGTTTTCCTTTGCCCATTCTGGGAGGCAGTTGGTATGATGGTCTTAACATTTTTTTTAATGACCTCATCAATGATCTTAGTGATCTAGATGGCTGAACTAATTGTGCAGGCATATGTTGATGCTGTGTATGGACATAAATTTCAACAAGGACATGCAAATCATGCTTGGCTATGTCTTGACCTTTTGGAGGTCTTGTGTCAGCTAGCTGAGAGGGGTCATGCAAGTGCTGTCCAGTCTATGCTTAAGTATCCTCTTGAGCACTGCCCTGAAGTCTTGCTCCTTGGGATGGCCCATATTAATGTACTGTGGATATGCTTGTCCTCTGATCTTTCATGATTCTTGTTTCCTTATATCATTTTTGTTTTGATTACTTATGCTGATTGAACTGCAGACTGCCTATAACCTACTCCAGTACGAAGTGTCTTTGAATGTTTTCCCCAAAATACTTAAAGATAGCCTGGGAAGTGCGATGATTCTTCACATCTGGCATGTTAACCCTAATCTTTTGCTGCGGGGATTTGTAGATGCTCACAACACCGATCCAGACAATATGACTAGATTTTTGGACATTTGCCAGGAGCTGAAGGTAGACACTTGGAGCAGTTTGATATTGGTTTCGTTTGTTTAGTCACTAAATGATGGTTCTTTTCTTTGTGATTTTTCTGTGAGAACTGTGATCAAACTATATGAAAGTGTGACATGTTTTGCTGACAGCTTTATTCACATGACTATATCAATTGATGGTTGAATTGACTATTTAAACATCTTTAAATTGAGAATGTCCTGCTTTGTTGCTGTGTGTCTATGGGGTGCAGGAATCTTTCTAAATCATCTACCATAATACTGCTTAAATTATAATATTTAACTATTATTTAGTCTTGGCATATGTTTACTAGATGAGAAACTACTTTGTTGGAATGTGTTTTTAAACTGCTAAACTTGAAGTAACGTTAGGGCCCATAGTTTTGTTTGAAGAAAGATTGTTCCAAGTTTGGGCATTGCGTTAAGTTGCAATAGCAAATTTTCTCTCTGAAAAGGGAGTAATTGCTTCAAACTACTGGTTGTCATCTATATTTGCGTCGTTGTTTTGAATCCTTATTATGCACTTACCATTCATTATTGGGCAGCTATGGGAACTTTTGCGTAGTTGTTTCTATTTTCTCTTTTTCTTTTTTTGTTATATAATATTAATTGTATGTATCTTTCGTGGTGCAGATTCTCTCACCAGTATTAGATATGGTTCCTTTATATCTTGGTATTAGACTTGCTGCCATTGCTTCTCAAAAAGAATTTATAGACCTGGAGAAGTGGTTGACTTCTAATTTAAGTACTTACAAAGATATTTTCTTTGAGGTAATGATTACTTTACTCTCAGGCTGCTGTTCTTAAATTTGAAGAAACAATCATAAATTGTGCTGATATTGATGATGCTGCTTCCAGGAGTGCTTCAAATTCCTGACAGAGATCCAGCTTGGTGTATCTCGGGACATTTCTACCAAACATTTGAACTATTCTGAAGCTATTTTGAAAATTTTTTTGGAGACACACCATACTGTTTTGAAGGTTTTTCTTCTACAAATTGGTTATTCTAGTTAGCCATATGACTTCCCTCCAGTATCATGACCTTAAGATATATATTTTGCAGGTTATTCAAGCTCATAAGGGCCCACTTGCCTCTGAAGAAATGGAGAAGCTGCATGTAACAGGCATGCATAGTACTTCAGGGATAAAGAATTGTGGGGCTAATGATTCATCAACTTCTGATGCATATGGGGATGACATTGAGACGGAAGCAAACTCTTACTTCCATCAAATGTTTTCTGGTCAACTGACAATTGATGCAATGATTCAAATGCTTGCTCGATTCAAAGAATCTGCTGAGAAAAGGTGGATTGTTTACTAAATCTATGATCTCTGGACTTGCAGTATTTTCCTTACACACTGTTTTTCAATTTTGGAGGCCTACTCTATTTTAGAATCATGATCTTCAGTTTGTTCTGATCATATAACATGAAAGCCTATAGTGGTGAGGGATTTCTATTAAGTGGATATGTTTTTTATATTGAACTGAATATTACCAGTAATATTTTTTAATGGCAGTATTTACTTTTGAGCTCGTATAGCATGTACTTATTTTGGGTGGTTCTCATGGGATTTTGAAATGTTTTTGTTTACCCTTTTAATTGTTGTGCTTTTACACATGTAATTATTGAGCTTTGACTGGTCCTCTTGGCATTTCAAATGTTTGGCTTTTGCCTTCCCAGAAAAAGACGAAGAGGTACTATGAAGAAATAGACTATAATATCCTTTTATTTTCTTTGTTTGCTCCATTTTAGGTAATAACAAAATTACATAAAATAGGTATAAAAATTTATTTAAAAAACTAGAATAGGTATAAGAGTAATAGGGTTAAATTCAATTTAAGGAGACAATTAAAGGCCCAATATGGTGATTTTGTAAACTTTTTGGACTCTTGATGAAGCGCGTGCATGTTCTATTTTATTAGAGGTTACGATATATCGTTCATGCTTGCTTCATTTGGTGAAGTGGTGGAAACAAACATTTTATTAGGTTATCTCCCTAGTCAATCAATGAACCGTGTATTAGGAAAAAGCAAGCTCCATGGTTGGTTTTTCTCATTTCTCATGCTTGAAATTTTGATTTGTTGATTTTGTTGTCTGAGTAAATGATATACTGCACTATAAGAGCCTGAAGCTTGCTGCCATGTATTGAAGTTTAAAATCTTATGTTATTCAGATTTGATTCAGTTGTGTTGATTTTCATTAGAATTATATCTGACAGGGAGCAATCAATTTTTAATTGCATGATCGGCAATCTATTTGAAGAATACAAATTTTTCCCCAAGTACCCTGAGAAGCAGCTCAAAATTGCCGCAGTTCTCTTTGGTGAGGATTGACAGAATTTATAGTCCATAAATGTGTTGGCTTCTTAGTTTTTGATTTTCTGATATTTAATATTTACCTTTAGGAGTTTGTTGAAATTCAATTATTGGACAAAATGTTCATCTTTGTCACCATCCAAGTCTTGTTTGAATTTTGTTTGGTTTTATCACATCAGATGAGGTCCTTTCAGGTCTTGTTGTTCGGCAGTTTTGGTCCACGTATTTCAATGTGAGGTAAAAGTAGGTCTTGCTGGTTATTTAAAAAGTTCAGGGGAAGAAAAAATTAACGACTATATATTTTTCTCAATTTATTTTGTGGCCACATTACTTGGATGTGCTTATAGGTGTCAGATGCGGGCATGGATCTAAGCATAGGATTCATATTTAAATCAAACTAATTAGCGGCTTTTGTGTGCTGTAGTTCTTTTTCGTCACACATAATTGATGCATTCATTTTTTTCTCCATTGATTAGATATATGTGTTGTGTGCTTACTGAATCATATTTCAGGCTCTCTCATCAAGCATCAGCTTGTAAGTCATCTCACTCTTGGTATTGCCCTTAGAGGTGTTTTGGATGCATTGCGTAAACCTCCAGATTCTAAAGTTCGTATTTTTCTCTAGTAATTTTTTTTTTTTAATATAAATTTGTGTATTATGGTATGTACCTGATTGCCTCTCTACACACAGATGTTTGTTTTTGGGACAACAGCTCTGGAACAGTTTTTAGACCGTTTGATTGAGTGGCCGCAGTGTTGCAATCATATCTTACAAATATCTCATCTGCGTGGTACTCATTCTGAGCTTGTTGCATTCATTGAACGGGCACTTGCCAGGATATCTTCAGCCCACTCAGAGTCAGACATACTTAGCACTTCTGGTGATCAACTACATGGGTCTATTCAGGCTACAGCAACAAATATGGAGGTGCATAATAAATTTTTTATTCGCAATCCCATCTTACTTTTCAAGATACTGCTGAATATATCAAGCAGGCTCACATTGAAGATATCATGAAAGTTCTTCATAATAAAGTTTTGTTAAACGTTATTTCTCCAATTTTATAAACTGTAATTGGAATATGTCTTGCCTGATTTAAGCACTTTGCATTGAGGTACAAACTGAAGCCTTTTTAGTAATTCCGATTCTCATCTTTTGGAGTTTTGAGATTTTTTTATGTTAATATCATTCGTTAATTACGGGGATGATTTGTATGTGGCGTGGCTTGTATATTTTGAAAAAAAGCCTGGTTTGTGCTTTTCTTGGAATTCATTTCTTAATTCATAGTGCTGCACCGGGCATATTGTTGTGGCATCCACCTTCTTCTCTGACACCCTACCATTATGTATTTCATTTCACTACTTTATTTTCTATTTTTTGATAGTTAAATGAACGATTCGATTAGAAAAGCATCAAGGCGATGCTACCCGTTACATGTGAGCTTCAAAACAAAACCTAGAGTTTCAACTCTATATTCTTAGCAAATTCAAGAAACTATGAAAGTCTGGCTTGCGTCTCGCCTGAACTCCAACTATATAAGACGAAGAATATGCTTTTCATCCTATATTGGAAAATTCAATATTTTGAAAATACCTTCAATTTATTTCTCTACCAAAAAAATAGTCCTTTTAGAAAAAGTAACAACTATCTTTCTTTTGATGTGAATCCATACATTCTTTCGTGAAATCGTACTTTCTTTCTTTTGAGGTTAGTGTTTCCCCACCAAGTCTCAAACACATTCTATTCTTTAGAAAAACCCAAAATGTACCAAAATGAGTTGAATTTGACTTCTCATAATCGACAAAAAGGTTATCGAAAGATTCCTCATTACACTTAAACAACACTGGTTGATAATTATCTGCACCTTAGCTATAACGTTATCAATAGTAAGAATTTTACTATGGATTAAGCACCAAGCAAAAAAGCTACTTTTGGTAGCGCCCCAAACAGCCATGTATTCTTCCAAGGGAAATGGGGAGCCTCATTGCTTCCTACAATTGCTAATAGAAAGATTTCACATGAAAGCCTCCTGATATTGACTTATTCCATCTAATTCTGTCTTCCTTCTCCCCCATATTTTGAAGCTACAACAACTGTGTTAGATAATCATCATCCTACCTATTGTGCAATTCGAAGTTCCATGATGCATTACTTTCTTCTGAAGATCTGTACTCTTCAACTGAGACATCCCTATCTGCTGATAATGAAAACAAATCCTTCAAATTCTATGGTCAATCCAAGCATCTTCGAACTTTCTTTCATCATCTATTTTATTATTCTAATTTTATCCTATGTTATGCTCAACTTCCACTAGGACACCACTATGCTGCATTATTTATTGCTATTTCCTTAAAATTAGAAACTTAAATTAGCTCCTTTTAGAGGATGAGCCTTGGAGCAATGGTAGAGTTGCTTCTTTGTGACTGGAAGGTTGTGAGTTCAATACTTGGAAGCTGTTTCCCCAGATGCTGGGGGTTATACTGCCTACGTTGCCCTTATTAGATCCCCTTAACAAGGCAGTTGCATCGTGTACTGGTCTCTTTTTTTTTAAACTAACTCATTTTAAAATTGGCAAAATTATCCTATTAAATAAACCATATAGCCGACCCCATCAAGTGGGAAAAGGCTTAGTTTGGTTTGATTTGGTTTATCCTATTAAATAAAGCTTGGTGGGGTTTGATCACATGAAAAAGGGAAGGCTGACAGCCCACTACTGCTGTTGCCTCCGTGACATCATGGTTTTGTGCCGTTGGATTAAAATTTAACGGTCCTAATACATTCATGTTTAATTAAAAAATATGCGAATGTATGAGAACCGTTGGATTAATTAAAAAATACATGAATAAATTAGGACCATTGAATTTTAATACAATGGCTCAGGAGGGTGATGTGTCAGTCCCCCCCCCCCCCCAACAAAAAAAAAAAATCCTTGATCACATTGGTAGCAATGGAGAATTCTGCTGTATTTTTAGTAGTCATTGTTGTTGGGAATTATTTTCTATATATATCATGTAGGATACCCTAAATTCTCACTCTGTACATTAGCACTTTGTATGACCAACCTATCTTTTTGGTATTATTTTAAGATCACATTGCAGAAAGGGGAGGAAGAAGTTAATTTATCTATTTTTAAATTTTACTTTCACTGTTTTTCATTTATTTTCTTCCCCTCCCCTCTTAAGCTGAACTAGCATCTCCATTTGTATTCTCTTATTTCTGCCATAATTTTGTATCCAAGTTTAGCCTTCTCTGTGTGTTGAAGCTGTATTTTAAAGCAGTTGTGCAATCATATCCTCAAGGTCAGTGGAAGATTCTACATAGTGTAAGACATGATGGAGTGGGTTTAGTTTGGCTGTATGTCCTTGCATGTCAAATTGAGCTTCAATGATAATACTAACATCTCTTATCGCCCTCTAGTAGGTATAAGCAGTCAGTTTGAGTCGGCATTTCGATATCTTCTGTTTAATTTTGTTAGCAGTGACATTATTATTTGCGGTGAAAATTTCTGGATGCTTTTATGTATCTGCATCTCAAACAATTTATGCAATTTTATACTTCCTTTTTTATCCTCAGGTGCCTGGTTTATCATCCCCATTGATTGCATCTGTTAGCACACAACTTGGGTCACAAATTTCTGCTTCAATTCAGCTACAACAGAGGCAGCAAGTTCGTTTAGATGACAGTCAGAAAGTGTCTGCAACTTCGTCCAACTACCCAAAGCCTCTTACATCTCCTGCGGGGCAACCTTCAGTCATTCCTGCAAGTGATGCAGCTGGCACTCAGAAGGCATGCACTTTGATTCCTTTTTAGTTGCTAATAGTGTAGTTAGTGTAATCTCTACTATTGTTGGTGCATATCTTATGATTGAAATTTTTTTTGTGATGCCTGTTTTTCTTTTGTTCCTTGCTTAAAATGCAGTCACAGAGTGCAACAAGTGCTACATCTGCACTGCCCCCCTCTACTGGTTTTGCTCGTCCATCTCGAGCAATTACCTCAGCAAGTAACTTTATGTTTCCAATTATTATGCATGGACTTCTTATTTTCCGTATCTTTTTTTTTTTTTTTTTTAATAAATTCTTTGCAGGATTTTGCAAGCGTGTGGACTTATTTTTGCCAAGCTCTCTGTTTTTAATAATTAATATTCTTTTGCCAGTTTTTGTGAGCTTTGGTTACGTTTCTCTTTACAGGATTTGGCTCTGCTTTAAACATCGAAACACTTGTTGCTGCTGCCGAGAGAAGGGAAACTCCTTTGGAGGTATCTTATTCAAATGTTTACTGTCACCTATTTAATTTGCATTTGGCATTTGCTGTACGTGTCAGTTTCCCTTATTCAGGTTTGATTTGTATGTACTGATATCATGGCAGATTGTTCTGTTGTGTCTATAGTAGCACATTTTAATCATGCCTATAGTAGCACATTTTAATCATGCCTTTTGTTTTTTGTTTATTTATTTATTTTTTTACAGTTACTTTTATAAAGCTAAATCTGTGTTTTTATTTGCTGTTGCTTTCATATTACAATCTTAGAATCTAATCCATGTGTGATATTTTGACTCATCTCAGAATATATGGAAATCATTCGACACATTGGCCAATGGTTGTGGGTATTAATTTTAGTGCTCCGATTTCGGAGCTGTTGTGCATGATTCCTGCGTGGGCGTTGTCTCTTACTGTTATCTGTTCGAATCAATTCACATGTAATGACAATTTTTGATTCTGGGCCTTGAATCCTAAGAATCATGAACACGTATGGGCACAATATAGTTATATGTACAAGATTCTGTGATGTTTTGAAGAACAAATGAGAATGTGACAGAGAATTACAAAAAAGAAAAATACTTAATTTTTGTTAAATAATCCTACTCAAAACCAATTGGTAAGCAGTGGAGAGATACATTAGGATCTTATACCGGTTTGGGAGGCATTATTTTACACATGCCGCCTCAAAGGTGATCCCTGCTTGCATGTGGAATGGTAGACTGGTGCATCGAGTATGAAAAGTGCACAAACGAGATATTGAGAAGTTTTTTTTTTTTTTTTGGGGGGGGGGGGATCCTCCCGAACCAACCTATGATGCCATATTAAAGCACCCATTAGTAAGGAGTGGACAGGCCGGTTAGGATCTTGTATTGGTTCGGTAGACACTATTTTATCAACGTAGGTTAAATTCCAACATTTTTTTTAAGCTATAAATTTGAATATAGAATCCGCAAGCACACAAATTCAAATATTTAAATATCACAACTTGAAAACATTTTGACATAGAATGAGTATCAAAGGTGGATAGAAGATTTTATGATTTTTGGGATTATATGACAGCCTCTCTGGAAGCAGGGTGCCATTTATGCATTTGACTCTACCTAGACCCCACAATGTAGTAGGCCTCATGCATTGTTGATTTTTTTTTTTTTTTGGAGGATTGTGTGACATGCTGGAACAAACGACAACAAAATTGAACTTCCGGAAGTGGTTTATATGAGGTGTCCTTTACTGGACACTTAGATTGCTCTTATTGCTTTGTATTCTGGTTTTATGGGGGCTTGGATTGCCTTCAAACTTGCTTCATAGAAATATACCGCATGCAAGAACTGGCAACAATCAGATTTAACTCCTTAAATGATTTCTGCTTCACAGAAAATATACGACATACAACAACTGGCAACAATCAGATTAAACTTCTGAAATGTGTTTTTTTCTCTTGGAGACTAAGATTTGTTTAGATTGTTTTGTTTTGAGAGTTTTATGGTAGTAGATTGTTATATGAGCTCAGATTGCCTACTATTATTTCTAAGCAAAAACCATAATTATTCATGTGAACATTGCATAATGTTATATCGTGTTAAAAGAATAGATACTTTGGCATTTCTTGCTGGATCCTCACTAGCGAAATCTGTTGTGTCTGACTGTCTCTTTAATTGTCGTGGTTGGTGTATTATCTTTTTAATATTCAATTTGCTTCAACATTTACACATTCTCTATACAGGCTCCAGCATCTGAGGTTCAGGACAAAATATCGTTTATTATTAATAATTTATCTGCTGCAAATATTGAAGCAAAAGCAAAAGAATTTATTGAAATTTTGAAAGAGCAGTACTATCCCTGGTTCGCTCAGTATATGGTAATGAAAAGGTGAGTAAGATGAGTTACCCATCTAATTTGTAGTTGGTATTCAGAAGTATCCATCCCTTTGAAGGCAATACAAATTTTATCTATCTTGTAGAGGTGTTTTTGAGCTTCTTTCACTGGAGGTCTTTGTTATTTTTATAGGGTTGCATTGCAAGTCCTATTATTCCTCCTTTTATGTACATTTCTTCTGACTAGTATCACATATATTATAGTGTATATATATCTTTGGCATCTATATATATTGTCTTTTATTTTTTTTTTTGGATAAGTCATATAAGGTAGTCATCACCATAAATTGGTGAATTTTGTTATATATTTGGTGAAGCCCCATCAGGTGCTTTTCCTAAAATAATGTTTTAATATTGAACACTTGCATAACTAAACTCACTCTTTATAAAGGTTCCTATTACGTGTTCAAGTTAGTTATTTGGAAAATGTTTTTGGGAAACTTAAGAGACAAATATGAAATTCTCCTTTATTTAAAAAAAAAAAGCAAAAAATTATTTTGCAATTTCAAAATTTAATTTACTATACAAAGAGTTAACAATATAAGATATCATTTATTTTGGTAAGTAAACAAAACTTTATTAATAGAGAGGATTAAGAGGATGCCATCCGATTACAAGACACCAATCAGATATCCCTACTCTCCTCAAATGTTAAAAAAAAGTTACCCTGAAATCTACCAATATAACATAAGCAAATGCTTTTGAATCTAGACGAAGGATTATCGATTCCTTGAGATCTTCTTCTGTTCTGGTCTCGCTAAATTAATTAGGATATACAAAGTTACAACTGCTCATGCCTCCCGCCCTTTTTTAACCATGCTGTTATCTCACCAAGATTCAAAACATTTGCTTTGTTTCCTTTTTTCTCTTTTTCTTCGTCTTCTTTGGGGAACCCTATTCATTTTAAAACAGAAGAGAGTCAAATCTCATAACCCTGTAGATGCAGTGAACAAAAATATGGTTAATGGGTTCCCTCTGTCTTGTACAACTAACAACAATTATTTATAATCACCCCCATCGAGATAAGATTATCAGTGATAGGTCTTTTTTTTTTTTCTTCCACGAATCACGAATAAAGCACCAAATAGAAAAACCTACCTTTGACTCCTCTCAACTCCTCCAAATAAATTCCCAAGGGACTTCCTATTAAACTATTATAGATTTCACCTTAAAGGTCCCTAATTGGGACAGTATCCAATATATTTTTCATCTTCTCCTTATCCTATTTTTTAAGCACATAACATTCGTAACATATTATCAGAACTTCCAATTTCCCATTCAAAAAGATCTCCCCGAAAAATGAAACTCCAAATGATGTATCCTCTATTAATTGTGAAGTGCTCAACAATCGAAGGCTCCTTATCAATAGCCAAGGCATACATGTTTGCAATCGCCTACCATCCAACCATCGTTGGATTCAGAACGCCTACCATCCAACCATGGATGGATTCAATATCTGATTAACACCCCATTTCCAACTTGGAAGGATAGATGATTCACAGAGACTTTCCATTGGCTACAAATACCCTTCCATGAGCTCGAATGGGAGGAACCCACGCTGCCCGGTGAATCCCCAACTTCGATGACACAACTTCCCCCCACAATTTCTCTTTTTAGGACGCATGATACAATAGCCACTTAGCTAATGATGCCTCATTCACCACGGAACTAAGCCATTGAAAATAGTGACATGTAATAAGTAGGTATGCTGGATGAAGTACTCGTAATATGAGTTATGCGAACCCCTTTTGATAAGTATTTCTTTTCTCATCATGATAATCTCTTTTGATAATTTATAATTACCATTCCACACTTTTTTCTCCTTATAAGAAGCATCCATATGCATCCCTAAATACGGTGATGGAAGATATCCAATTTTGCACCACAAAATGGCATTTTGTCTTCCAAATTATGAATATGCCCAACAAAAATCAACTAAGATTTTCAGAAATTTACCTGTAACACAAACACAGCATCAAAACGTGTACCAAAGATGTCTCAGGACTCTCAGGTGCATTGGATCAGTGCTGCTTAAATACCATGTCATAAGCAAACAATAAGTGTGATGCTTATGTTCTATCACGGCCAGGTCTCACAGCATCAAAGCCTTCAATAAAACTAATTATATTTAACTCACCGCAGACATCGTGTATGCCCTAATTCTAGTATATATAATGTGATTGCACACGCAGTGCATGTGACAGTTGCTTTTTTCATTTATATAAAACTAAAGTGGTAGGATTAATAAAATTAAATGGTAGTTAAAAAGGCTTAGTCATGAAATTACCTAATTAGGTAGTTCTATTTTACAAAATTTGAAGTAATTGGTGGTTGAAGGGTGTAAAACTAAACATTGGCTTTAACATTGCTTCACGATATGCCCTTAGTGCTTCCTTATTATAATTATGCAGGAGTTACCAATGTTTGTCTTTTTGTATATGTGTTTGCTTTTATTGTTTATTTCTGTCATCTTATATTCAAGTACCTGCCTCATAATTTGTTACAGTTGTATGCGTGCAACTTTCATGTTTTATTGTAATTCCTGACAGAGCAAGCATTGAGCCAAATTTTCACGACTTGTACTTGAAGTTCTTAGACAAAGTTAACTCAAAGCCTTTGAACAAAGAGATTGTACAGGCCACTTATGAGAACTGCAAGGTTTATTTCATATGTCCTTTTGTTCATTTTTTTTTTTTTTTGAGATAGTAAATTCATGGAAAGTATATTTAGCTGGGACATGTTTGTTCAGGTTCTTTTAGGATCTGAGCTGATAAAATCGAGTTCGGAAGAGCGTTCCCTGTTAAAGAATCTAGGAAGTTGGCTTGGGAAGATCACAATTGGTCGAAATCAAGTTTTGAGGGCACGTGAGATTGATCCCAAATCTTTGATCATAGAGGTAATTCTTCCATTCTCACAGTTGTATCAGAGTTGATTCTTTCTAATTAGATTTTAATTGCTGTCATTTAATGTTTTCTCACACTTGGTCTTTACGTTGCTTGCTTTAACACTTCTATATTTTTTGACAGGCATATGAGAAGGGTTTGATGATTGCAGTAATTCCATTCACTTCCAAGGTATGGTTATTCGGGAAATTCAGGTGCATGCTTTACACTTGGTGCTGTGGTTATTGTAAAATCTATTATTTGCTGCAGATTTTGGAACCATGCCAAAGCAGTCTGGCTTATCAACCTCCTAACCCTTGGACCATGGGTATTCTTGGCTTACTTGTGGAGATTTATGCAATGCCAAATTTAAAAATGAACCTCAAGTTTGACATCGAGGTAAATGTATATATATTCCCATATGTATTGTTCTTTCGTGGGGTGCTTCTCTGGATTTCAGGACACTGTTCGTTTGTTCACCATATTCTTTTGGTATTTCAGGTCCTATTCAAAAACCTTGGCGTTGACCTGAAGGATGTAACTCCAACTTCTCTTCTCAAGGACAGGGTAAGGCAAGTTGAAGGAAATCCTGACTTTTCTAACAAGGATGCTGGCATGTCTCAACAACAGATGGTTGGTGAAGTCAAATCTGGTACATTATCTACACTAAATCAAGTTGAGTTACCGCTTGAGGTTGCCAACCCATCTCATCCTGGTGGCCATTCACATATATTATCTCAGGTCTGTACTTCTTTTGGTTTTCCTAATTGCATGTCACCTGTTATTGCATATTTTAATAATCTAATATACAAATCTTGTGTTTGATTTAGTATGGTGCTCCTCTCCATCTCTCTTCCGGTACATTGACGGAGGATGAAAAGCTGGCAGCTTTAGGCTTATCTGATCAGATCCCTGCTGCTCAAGGACTATTACAACGAAAATCACCATTTTCTGTTAGTCAGGTCTGGATAATTCGCTGCTTCTATTCTCGTATCCTCTTGTTGGTTGTTTTCATAAGCTAGTGGTTGTTTTGCAGCTTCCTACACAAGCATCTAATATTGAACAACAAGTTATTGTTAACCCAAAGCTTCATGCCCTCGGACTCTACCTCCACTTTCAGAGGTTTGAAACTGTTGTTCAATTTCTCTTTTTCTAGTTATGTCGGAAACTGATCATATCTTCTATGACAAACTAAATGCCTCTGTTACAGTGTGGTTCCAATAGCCATGGATAGAGCTATCAAAGAGATAGTGTCTGGTATTGTGCAGCGCAGTGTTTCTATAGCAACTCAAACGACAAAGGAACTTGTTTTGAAGGTTTTTTTACTACTACTGTTACTATCATCATCACCACTTGTTATCAGACGCTTTCTTACTAGAGAATAACAATGAAATTATAGGATTATGCCATGGAGTTTGACGAGACCCGCATACGAAATGCTGCACACTTGATGGTAGCCAGTTTGGCTGGAAGTTTAGCTCATGTAACATGCAAGGTTTCTCTCGAACCAAAGATTTTTCTTAGTGTTCTATTTTCTTGTTAGTTATTTGAATATACAGTACTATTCGATTAAAAGAAATTTGTATTTCTGTCTTTGTTGTCTGAGGTTTGACAATGATTGTGTGATTATGGCTAGGAACCCCTGCGTGGATCAATATCAAGTCAGCTTAGGAATTCCCTTCAGGGCTTAAATATTGCAAGTGAACTTCCTGAACCAGCTGTGCAACTTGTTACCAATGACAACCTTGATCTGGGCTGTGCACTGATTGAACAAGCTGCAACAGAGAAGGTAAGGGTCCATTCTGTCTTTCCTTTTTTTCTTTTTTCTATATATGAATACAGTTTTGAATAATCTCTCTCTCTCTGTTAATGCATATGTTCTGTCGGTGCTTTTTATTCATTTTGATTTTGATACCAAGGATCAAATTTTGTTTTGATTAGCATGGGAATGGAAATATTTTTGAGAGGAGCACAAAGTTTGTAGAAATACATAGAAATGTTTAGAAGCATAACTTGAAATTTAGTGAAATGTACAAGTTTCAATTGGGCAAATATCATGGTTTTATTATTATTAATACTACTTTTAATAGCGATACATATAGAAGTCCATATTTGATGGTTTTTATAATGTTTGGCACCTTTATTTATTTATTTCTTTTTCCCTCTTAAGGTAGCTCCTTGCCTTACTTAGGCCAGTGCCTCAGGTGATAAGGGGTCTGCCCTAGCGCCATGTGCTTTTAACAACACTGATATATCCAAATTTACAAAGTTTTTTCGTATTTGTTAAGGATATGGATGCTGGGTTTAATTTTGTGTTCTCTTATCTTATTTATTAGGGTGGTATTGCCTCATGCATACGTCAGTATATTGATTTTCATTTAACATTTTTTAATCTAGAAAACGAAGAGTTACTTTTGCCGTTTGATTATGTCCTGATTAGCCTGTTCATGTTGTATGATATGACCCTCATCTGTCAATTGGATACAAAATGCTCTAGATAATTTGTTAAAGTTTGTGCAAGTCTTGCAAGGCTGATATTACAAATAGTTGGTATACCATTGAGAACAATGGTGTCTTTGTGAAGGGTGTATCAAATATCCACCCATTTAATTCTAGGAGAGATTGCGTTACGTGTGAAAATATAGGCTAACAAGTGTAGATTGAGAATTAACCCCAAGGGTTAGCTCAAGTGGTCTGTGAGCTAAGATTATGTGACCATGATGTCTCACGCTCTCAGGTTCAATCTCCACTAGGTTCTATTATTTCTTAAGGGCCATTCCTTGGTGATTAATAATTGCAACTATCTACGATTGCAAAAACTTAATGAGCTACACGTGCATAATATTTATTCTTCACTTAAGAATATAGGTATGTTGAATTACTTCACCTTGTGGTCTACATTACGTTGAGTCTTCTATATCCTCTATTGTACCCGTGGCCACCAAAGGGCAAGGGTATGGGATGTGTGCCGACTCTCCTACAATCATTAGACATTTGGTTCCTCTAATTTATTTTGAAAAAATAGTAGCTTATGTTTAATAATTAAGAATTTGTTTTTGAGCTTTTCCTGTGGATCAAAGATAAAAAAAATCCCTCCCCCCCCCCCCCAAAATGTCATTTAATTTTGAATACGTTTCTAAGTAAGAACTATATTATATTAGTATACGATACAATATTTTTAAGTATTTGTCATGTCCACGTATGCATACCTAGTTTTTGGACACATCCTAATATCCTGAATTTAAAATCCCGGGAGGTTTGACAAGTGGATAGATACTCGCACCAAATACTCATACCCGAGTCAATGCAACATAGCTTGTGGTAGTTTTTGACTAATGTTGAGACTTTGATGCATAGATATCAAGCGTTCGCAAGGCTGAGAAGATGTATGAATGGTATATTTGTCCTAAGGTCCTAAGGTATCTTTTGGGAAAACAGATACAGTGGCCACCAACAGTTGTTTTTTTTTTTCCCCCCAATAATTCATGGTGTCTGCACTTGCTTGCGTGCATCTCGATTGATTCCAGAATCCTGAATTTAACGATTTAGGTAAACCTCCATTAGCCACTAAGAGTATTGATGTTTGTAGTTTTTATTTTTATTTTTATTTTTATTTTTATTTTTTACTTCACAATATGTATTTGGCTCGAGATAGTCAGGATATTTAGGGATTCACTTGTAAAACTTGTAGAGAGGAGCTATTTCAGTAGCCAAGTGGTTGAGTGAGCAGCCATTTCTCCCACAAAGTATGTTGGTCATGTATATTAGAGTGGGTCCTGGATTCTGATTTCCGACTTTTGTTTCTGATTTATTGTCATTTTTAGATGTTTGCATCTTTAAAATGTGTAGTAAAAATGTGTATATAGTTATTTCATTCATCTATGCCTAAAGGGTTAAGGTTGGTCAAGGACATTAGTAGTTGAACTCTGTTTGTGGTAATATACTTGATTTATTACCATATTTTTCATGATGGTTTTTTGGCTTTGTTGCTTTATATAGGCGATACAAACCATTGACGGGGAAATAGCGCAACAACTCTCTCTGAGAAGGAAGCATAGGGAGGGTGTTGGTCCTGCATATTTTGATTCGGGTCTGTACTCAACAGGTCACGTGGGTGTTTTACCAGAAGCCTTACGCCCTAAACCTGGCCGCCTATCCCATTCTCAGCAACGAGTTTATGAGGTACCCACCTTCTAGCCTTTGTGGAATATATTTTGGCTGATAAATTTGGTTTTTTATGCCTGCATTAATGTCTTATTCTCTCTCTCTGTTTTTTTTTTTTTTTAGGATTTCGTTCGATTGCCCTGGCAGAATCAGTCTAGCAATAGCTCAAATGCCCTACCAGTGGGTCCATCAGCTACATCTGCCAGTGCTGGCATTTCCAGGATGTTTAATTCAGCCTCAGCTGGACAACTGAATCCGGGCATTTACTCATCTGGTGTAGGAAACATAGGAACAAGCGGTGTGGCTCAGCCTTTGGATCTTGTCCCTGAGGATATGGAATCTAGTTCACCGCAGCTTAATAGGTATTGTTCCTTTCTTCATTTTAACATCTTTTTTTTTTTTTTTTTCAAATTTTAATAACTAATTTGCTCGTGTTTTTTTCCTAATATTTCAGTGCTTCCTCAACTCATATTGGGACAACTGAGAGAATTAATCCACATGACTTTGAAAATGATGCTATTGTTGCTTCGTTTCCTAATGTTTCAGCCCCTGAATTACATTCTGCTGAAACTTCTAACATTTTGAAAGTAAGTGAAATTTTGCCCAGAAATATCGATACACTGCTTGTGACTCGTGCTTTCTGATTGATGCATACTCTGTTACATTACAAGGAATCGGTAGCTTCTTCACAGCCATTACCTACAACTTCTGCAATGGAACGCCTAGGCAGTAGTACATCAGAACCTTTGTTGACGACAGGCGATGCATTGGAGAAATACCAAATTATTTCCGAGAAGGTTTCAAATAAAATTTTCATTTGTTTGTTGTTTTTGTTCTTATCATTGTCCCTTTAGCTATTATTTGTCTAAGAAATCTTTATACTGTTGCTGGCTGTTAAAAGTTGCTTTCAATCTTGCAATATTTCTGTTATTTTGAAACATATTGCACCCTTACCTCCATAACTCAGCCCATATCCCAGAAGCATAGACACGGACACGTATTATGAATACAACATGACACAAATGCAAATATTTTAATTTTTAAAAAATATGAAGACATGTCAAAG
>QLOD02000013.1:39698102-39722962 GCA_003260245.2 Sideroxylon spinosum | reverse complement strand
AGAATTTACATTTTAGTTTTTATCGTTTACTCCAAAACATCTACAAGGTAAAGTCGAACTGGATCGAATTTTCTATCATAATGGCCCTCGCAAAGTACGGAAAGGGAAAGGTTTCCTAATATTGATAAGAGGCTGTTAGATTAAAATCATACGCATGTATTCATATAGTTTTAACTTAAAAAAAATATCTTAGATAGCACCTCCAAATTATTTTCTCACTGCACCAATTAAGAGTCTATTTGGTACAAAAGAAAATTATGAAAAACACTGAAGATTATCTGAAAATTTTTAAAATTTTTTAATACATTTTATACTTTTTGTATTTTGTATATTATATATATATATATATATCCAAATATTTCAACAAATTTTTACAATCTTTAATAAATTTTTTACAAACTTCAATAACATTTCACAAGTTTCAATAATTTTTTTATAAATCTCGAAAGCTTTTAATCACTTTTAATAAATTTTGATACAAAACCGTTCAGATATTTTTCACTCAAACAAAAAAATGTAAAATTCAAAAAATTCTAATACAAATCCATTCTGACGGAACCAAAAAAACAATTACAACGGTTTATCTCTCAAACAAATTAACATAAAAGTAAAAAAATTTCGCTATATATTTCTAAAATATATACCAACCACTGAAGAATTTCTTAAATTATAACTTTTTTTTTTTACTGTTTTTCGTTATTTTTCGTCGTATAAAACCAACCCTGGAGCAGATGATAAGACTCATCGAAAGGGCGAAAGAAAAAAAAAAAAAAAACAAACGCAGATGGGTAGTGCAACCAACGATCCATCAGAAAAGTGTAGAAAAACTGAAGTCAAAGCAGGGACTCAATTGTCCTTTCACCCCCCGCCACCGGTCCGATTCCCCTACCGAGTCGCACCGCTTTACCATAAGAAACCGTGCACTTTCGATTTCCACGAATAGCGAAGGCACTCCCTTAATGACGAAACTACCCCGATGATATTTCTAAAATTCCTACTCTTCTCCTCTTCTATCGTTCCCCGAAACAAGAGAGAGAGAGAGAGAGAGAGACGAGCAGGAGGAGGGATGTATGATGTGATGACTTTGTGAGCTAGAGGTAGAGAGAAAGAAGATAGAGAGAGAGAGAGAGAGAGACTATGATTCCTTTAATAAATGAAATATTTTGGGTTTCGAAGTGGATGTTAGTTCGATTGCCTTGAAAGGCTTGAATTAGGGTTTCGGAATTATTTATAGTTGTGTATATATATATAACACAGATATTATCTAGGTTTTTTGGCCGACTGAGAGCAATTGGTGTGTATCTGAATGTTCGTGGAGATATAGGGCTAGGGTTTGTAAGGATTTTAATGGGGAGCACGGGTGAGCCGGACCGGAAACGGCGGCAGTTAAGCTCCATCTCGCCCACCGCGGCTACTGCCAAGAAACAACCCCTCTTGCCCTTGTCCGAAGATAAAAAGGTAAGATCTTTCTATTTTTCTCTGTAATTTTTTCAACATTTCGTTGCCATTTATTTTAACATTAACCGTAGATAAATCAGTGGAGTAGTTTAATTTTCTCTGTTAGATGTTGTCGTGCGAGAGTTTATGAATTCGTTGATCCGTGTTGATGAAACCGTTTGAAACCTTGGGTGCATGATTGTATGCTAGAAATTTTGAATGGGTTATTGCTTTTCTGGCTAAATAACGTTTTTTTAATGGTCTTAATTTGCAAGTTTTGCTGTAATGTGCATGGCTTTTGGCGGAATACCTTCTTTTTTAGCTTGCGAATTTGGTAGGCTTGGAATTTACGTTGTTTCCGTTATTTGCATCCACCTGCTGGTCCTCACGGTGCAATCTGTGGAGGATTGATTTATGTTTTGATTTAGTGAGTCAAGTAGTCAAGGCATAATAGCTTTTATGAATAACGGGCCTGATTTTTAGGTGTTGCCCCAAGTTTGGTGTCTAGTTCCGAACATGTGTGCCATGATTACATACGTCTATTATAGTACACATAGCTCTTAGTTGCGTTAGATTTACTTTGTGTTCTATGTTACTGCCAATTAAATAACATATTTATGCTTGACATATGGATGCCTTGGGATTTATCTTCAGATATACAATGATCGAGGATGCTAATCAGCAGTATGGGCCATATGGCTGATGGTAGTCTTATTTATTGCTTATATTTTAACATTGACCTGAATTGGAAATAAGGAAAAGAAAAATGAAGTGGTGGAAGCTTATTGGCATTCTTGAAAGATTGATGAGGGTTAATAGAAACTTTCTTATATGCACGAAACCATTC
The DNA here is from genome assembly GCA_003260245.2 of Sideroxylon spinosum. Classification (NCBI taxonomy): domain Eukaryota; kingdom Viridiplantae; phylum Streptophyta; class Magnoliopsida; order Ericales; family Sapotaceae; genus Sideroxylon; species Sideroxylon spinosum. Next base: position 39,720,678 of record QLOD02000013.1, on the reverse strand, counting down.
CAAAAGGTCTGACATGAATGGAAGGTTACTGTGTTTAGGGGAGGCTACCGACATGAGTGGCTGCTTTAAATGTTACTTGAATATGAAATGCAAGTCGTTATTAAATTGATATACTTTTCAACTATTTGTCTGTCTACTTCAATAAAAAATGTAGCAACTTCGAATTGATTGGTGGGGTATAGAATTACTTGTTTTTTCTGGGCTTACTGTTAGCGTTATGAGGTGCCATTGTCTTTGCATTGGAAAGTGACAGCAAGGCTCCGTGATTTTTGGCTGTCTACTTTAATAAAAAAGACGTGGAAACTTTGAATTGATTCGTATAGTCTAGGATTACTTTTTTTTTTTTTGTTTTTCTCTGGGCTAACTATTAGTGTTATGAGGTGCCATTGAGTTTGCATTGGAAAGTGACAATAAGGCGTTATGATTAGTTAACCAATCCTCTATTATACTAGAGCCCTCCTTCCATACTTCTGTTCTGCCTCGCATAAACAAACCTATTTCAAGGACAGAAGCTGGCCAATATTTTTTTGTTTTTTGGGTGGGGATTCCATTTGCAATGGTGAAAGCCATTTTCAATTACGAAATTATTATTGTGATATTGTCTCTTGATGATGTACCTCTGCAGGACTCTATTTGTTGAAAATTGGAGAAGCAAGAAAGCAATGTGATATATTCAGCAAGAAAAGAAACTTGACTAAAAAAAAGGAATTTGTCAACAAGCGCCCCCCCCCCAAAAAAAAAAAATAGAAAAGAAAAAAAATATTATGGGATGATATTGGACCAGAGTGGTTGAAGATAAAATGAATGTGATCGTATTGCAGTGATGGAGAAAAAAGAAACCCTAAATTGCATATTTTTATTCAATTGGAGGTGATGATATGTTACCTGGAGATATGCTACAGTTTTGTTAATCCCGAAGCTTTCACTATTTTGAAAAATAACAATGTTAAATTTAGTTTTATCACTTGTCGCAGTTGCTTTTTACTGTTGTTTTAGTTTATCTTAAGTAAAAATGTAATGGTTGTCATCTTATTCTCTCAACTGGGTTTGTTATGCTTATTGGGTATTTAAGTTTCATTTTTTGTGGGTTTTCTGTAGCTTGATACTGCAGTGCTTCAGTATCAAAATCAAAAGCTTGTTCAGAAGTTAGAGGCTCAGAAAGTTGAATGCATTGCTCTTGAGAATAAATTTTCTCGACTGAAGGAGAAACAGCGACCATATGATGAGACCTTAATGGTGGTTGGCAAGGCTTGGGAAGAGGTGGTTAACCATTTGACGTCATTGCTTTCACTTTTTCCTGATTTATCTTTTTATGAGAACCGAATTGTGTTTGCACAGTTTTATATATTGCTTGATGGCAATTTGACACCAATTTTTCTACTAGCTGGTGGATAGCTTGGAATCTTGCTCCGTATGTGCAAAAGACTCGATGAGCTGTAGACGAGATGCTAAATCACAGTTGATCTTGGAGGGTGAGGATAGCATAAACTTGTATCTATTTTCTTTTCCTTAGTCTCTGCTTTTATTCTTTATTTCTATGTTATGTATAACTTGTTGCATAATTAGTTTAAATTAATGTTTTTTTTTGACTGTGCTCACACTATGCCTTAATCACTTTCCTATTTAGTTGCTTTCTTTTAATATGATGCATGATTTCTTTTTCCTTCATGTCAGATTGGATAAATTGATGTTAGTCGGTTTCTCTGCCTATGCGTGTAGCGGAGCATGCAAATTTATTTATTTATTTTTTTGGGGGTTGGGGAGAAAGGACAAACAAAATATTATTACTTGACGCGCACACTCTTTAGGCTTTTTGATTTTAGGAACTCCAAAAATAAAATTTTTTCTTTGGATAAAACTTCCATTTTGTTTGTCAAGAGAGCTTTTTAAAAGCATACATTACAACTTTTTGTTCCCCCTTCATTGCAACGTTTTACTTGATACGTGCATGCATCACATGTATGCATATAAGAAAGAAGTCATTATTTACACTTGTATGCACATAAGCATGTATATTTATGTTCACATGCGAGCATGTAAACATATATTTATTTTCACATGTATGTGGTCTGTACGTCTCACATTTGTATAGGTGCTTTCTGGAGGGAGACCAAACTTAACATGGTTCTACATAATAAAGAAAGACACGTTGAGTAGTATGGGAACACTCTCTCTGCAAGTGGGGTAAGGTTGTGTACATCTACTGCTCCCCAGACCCTTAATGCGGGAGCTTGTGCATTGAGTTGCCCCTTTTCTATTTTATGTTTAGTATGGAAAGGGTTTTATGGAGTTGAATATCAGTCATCGAGTTCATGCGATGATCCCAGAATTTCTAGATTCCTTTTAAGTGTAAAACTTGTTTTCACTTGTCAAAAAAATAAAAAATAAAAATGTAAATATAGTTTTGTCTGACAAGTGGGATTGATTCATCATGTATGATTTAGGGCCATGAGGAACATGCATTGCGTTTCTTTGGCTACTGTTTGTATTGTCTTTTCTGGGAATCTTCTTGTATTTCTTACTTTGAGGAGTTGTAATCCATTTACCGGAACTGGCAGGATTAGTTTTAGTTTTCCTTTTTTGAGTGTGTGAAACCTCTATTCTTGTTCTGTGGTGGACAATTGGAAGACATGTTGAGATAGAGAGAGAGTGTAGAAATAACTGCAATACATGATCCTTTGGAAATACACTATCTTTCGGGCTTCTTTCTACCCTCACGATTGTTTTTTCTTTTCATCAATTCTTCTATATCTCCCGGCTCTTGGAAGTGTCCTTTTCTTTTTATTACTTTCTTTGACTTTTTTTTGATGGACTGTGACTCAAGTGATAGTGATCTGTTTTATCCAAATAAGAAACTAGAAAACGATCTCCTAATTTGAATTTAAATGAGAACCCTAGAACTCTTTGCACATCTCTAGAACATTCCTACGATCTTCCTGCAACCACCTCTGCTTTATGATACTTGGTGTTCTCAGCGATATGGTTGCTTCTCTGTTTCCCAATTCGTACTGCTATGGTGCTGTTTCGGCCATTTTGTTTTTCTTATTTAAGCTCCCAGCTTTTCTTGTAGAATTATGTTGGGGCATAATTTATGAAGCTAAATGTTTCAGAGTAAAATTGCATGTGCAAGGTTGTAGGTCATAAAATCTATTTTCATGGATGAACTAACTACATAATAAAACATGAAAAATAGCATAATAAACCCAAGGGAAATCATCACATTCTAGTCTCAAATAAGGTACCATTGTACTGTTCTCCTATTGTGCATGTGTGCGCGCGTGTGTGTTCCTTTTTTCTCTCTTTTTTTTTTTTTTTTTTTTTTTTTTTTTTTTTTTTTTGGGGAAGGAGGGGTTGTGTTGTGAAGTTGGTCGTAGGAGAAATGAGAATGATGACATTGTACAGATACCATTTGGCCTGTAGATCGATGTGACAGTTGTTATATTATCTTGGATAGAGTTCTTTTATTTTTTAATTGAAAAAAAAAGTAAATTAAAAGAAGAGGATGAGAAGTCCCCTTAAGTGAAATTAGAATTCAAAATTGTTGATGACAGCGAGCCAATTCTCTTGAAAAAGAAGCGTAGGGTAAGAAGCAAACTGTGGCAAAATAGACATCCAAAAGGAAATAGAAACTTTGATTTTCTCCCATAAGCTCATCACATCTTCTTCCTTGATATCAAATATCATCAAAATTCTTTCTTTCCAAATGACCCCCACTGTCACTAGAATAGTAGGCTTCAATAAACATTTACCTCTTTATCACTGCTAGAAGTAGAAGTCTTGTCCCACATCAAAACTCTACGCTTATGTATGTCCATGACGCCTAGTCTCCTATTATAAATAGTCGTAGACAACTCATCAAAGAGCGCCAAATCTCTAAATTTCTAGTGTCAAGCCATTCATTACAATGTATCTATATATATTTTTTCAGGACAACCACCAAAGCCCCAAAACTCAATGACTAGCATATCCGCACAAGAGGGGGGAGGGACCCAAGCAGAATTCGCACGTTCAAAACATTTTATGCCATAGCAATCATGCAATGGAGAAATTCATGGTCAATAGTTTCACTATCCTTTTTGTTAGGCACACACTAATGACGTGAAAATTCATTCATTTCCACATCGAAGGAGGATTTATAAGAGAAAACTCCATGAGGAAGAGTTCTCCCTGAAAATTACATCATCAAGAAAGAGAGGAGAGTAGGGGTAGAAATGAACCGAATCGAACCGAGTTTTAACTTATTCGAGCTCGGCTCAATCTATTTATATTGAGTTCGGCTCGAGCTATTTATATCGAGTTTGAGCTGGGCTCGATAAAGAAGAACTTATGGCTTGGCTCGCGAATAGTTTGATTAAACCATAACGACGTTGTTTTTGTATAAAATATTATAAAAATATGTAATAAAAAATAATGAAAAATATATCAATATAGATAGATATTATTTTATCAAGTATACTCGCGAATTTTCAGGCTGAGCTTGGGCTATAATTTAAAACGAGTCACAAATCAAGTTTGATTCAAGCTCGTTTTAGTCACGAACTAAGCTTGAATAGCTTGTGAATAGCTCGATTCATTTCCACCCCTAGAAGAGAGGCCCGAATATTCATTAGTTTCCATGTCATTTAGGCTTCGGATGTAATTAAAATTCCAATTATTGAGACCTGATGAATTGGCAACAACAAAGCAACATAGATATTTTGTGAGTGACAATCGATAAAAATGAGGAAATGAAGAAGAAAAGGCTAAATTCCCCAACCAAGTATGGTATCAAGATCAAAAACTCTCTCCATTCCCCAATTGGCATTTGATAAATTGTGAAAAAGAAGTTAGCAGCTGATATTTTCTTTCAAGGAGCCCTATTAGCACCGCTAGCCACAATTTGGGAATCTCACCAATTGTTATGACTGCCATATCTACTCCTGATAACTGAATGCCAAAGCGAGTTAGTCCCAATGGAGAATCTCCTAAGCCATTTACCAAGAAAAGCAATATTCCTTACCCAGTTTCACTACGAAATCTACAAAGCCATTTACCAAGAGGAGCAATATTTCTTACCCTAGTGTTGCCAATGGCTAGACCCCCTTTCATTGACTAGTCTTTGGTTTGGGTTCATGACACCCCCTTTGATTAACAAGTCTTTGGTTTGGGTACTTGAGAAACCCAACCAAGTTCAAGAAGTCTTTTTATTGGAACTTCTTGTCGGTTTTTAATTTCGCAAAAACCTCTTCAGCCAAATGGGACAATTTATGATAACTGATGGCAGGAATGAGTTGGCAATGACAAAATTTTAAGCTTGGATTTCTATCTTTGTTTTTTTTGTTTTTTTAAGTTACAAAATTTTGTTGAGGATGAGAAGTCCCCAAGTAAACAGAAACAAAAAAAATAGACCAACATCTATTTGGAAATTGTGAGCTAATTTCCTCGGATTACAAACAGTGATTAAGTAGCAAATTTGGGAAGAATGGAAACCCAATAAGATGTGAGAAAAAAGGATCCTATCCCACATGCTATTCACATCTATCTATTTGTTGCTGAAGGTGCTTGAGTCTCTTTCCAATTCACCCAAAGTGTGGCTCTCAATGCTGCCCTCCATATTATTGAAGCCTTCCTATTGCCACCGAAAACCCAAAAATCAATCACTTGCATCTTGACACAAAATGGAGGAAATTCAACATGAATTGTTAGTTCTATATTTGCAGGAAATTCCAGTTGCATCCAATTGTACTTGTCTCCTAAGTTTTTTTTTTTTTTTTGGCCCTCTCCTCCCCCCTCCCAGATGGAGCCTTTTCTACCCCAGAGGATGCCTTTTTGAGCCGATTGTTAGAAACAGGTGCAACTGAAAGCAGCTCTGCAATGAATTCTCTAAATCGGAGTGAAGAAGATATACAAACAGCTGTTGAGAAGTCCAGGAGCATATTATGCAACATGGTGGCTGCGATTGCTGATCTGTGGTACTTGAAGGATGGATTACTTGCTACAGTTTTGAAGGAAGATCCAGAAGATGGTAGGGCTGATGGAACAATTTACTTTCTCTAATGTCTGCTGTCAGCATTTTTACTTATTTTCTCCTCAATTGGTTGCACACTTGTCTTCTATCTAGGCTCATGCAGGCAAAAGATGTCCGTTGATTTACAGATGGAAGTCAGGAATCTGAGAGTGGTACTGGGGGATCTTTATTTGAAGCACAAGTCACTGGCAAGGGAACTGCATTGCTATCGAGATACTGATGCGAAGAATAAAGCTGAGCTTAAACGTTTGAGGGGTAGCTTACTTAACCTTTACAAAATTATTGTTTTAGTTACTGTAAGTTTCAATCATTAATCCAATTCCATGTTGACATAATCTGATCATTCATTTTTAGAAAATTTCCTCATGTTTCTAATTCTGATTCATTCAGTAGAGTTGCTTGTTCAGCAATAGAGGGTGATCTTAAGCATTTGGTCAAATTCTAAAAAGATTCTTGCTGTTGTTAATCGGCAATTGCTGAGTTCCTTGCAGGGTGTCATTGCCTTTTTATGGGCACTTCACTATATAATATAATTTCAAAACGTTTACTCAAGACATTTCTAAGCATACTTAAGTTTTTCAGTTTGAAGCTTATAATATGTATTGCATATTGTGTTTATGTGTGAGTCTACACCTCTGTTAGGATATACAATTATGTAAGCATGTAGACATGTATGATGGGTTAGATGCATATCCACATGGACATTGACGAGTTGGATTGGCTTGATCTCAAATCAAAATCCAGGAGATTGGTCAAATGCAATCTATTAGATGTAGTTTGTTTGTTCTACTAATCATATCAAATGATAGAAAGAATTTAGGTGCCTATTGTATGTTAGAGCGTATGGTGAGCATGTCATATTGTTTTGGTCACTTTTAGATATATGCTTTTGATGTTAGATGATTTTCATACATTTCCTATGCAATTTGACATATTTTCTTAGCTTTGCCCCTGGCTATGCTATATATGGCCACTCAACCCCCCCTTAATCTACTTAAGGTTCAAGGTTTGAGTCGGGGAAAGTGCGCCCCTCTGGGGGTGCCGAATTAACAATAGCTTCGTATGTTGGTAGGACCCTCCAGGGACAGACCTGCTGGGAACCCTCACATAAAAAATTGATTTTGCTACGCTGTTTACTATAGTTGTAATAGCTCGAGACATAGTTTATTCTTGTCCTGTGATTTCATGTGTCGTCTGATAGTTTTTATTTGAGTGGTTCATCTGAAACCCAATGTAATTGCATCACTGGTGAAGAATCATTTGTTCTGCATGTACATATCCACTGAATATTCTTAAATTGTATTATATTGTATGTATCCTTTATTTTAGTGAACAATTTGGCCAAAACTAGTTTGGGACTAAGGCTGAGTTGAGTTGTATTTGCCCCCAGTGCCAGTAGATTATCTGTGGTTCTGACTGTTTCGTCATTTTTTGTTTTTTTGGTAGTGGAACTGGAGAGTACTGTTGCAGATTTAGAAGAAAGCAATTGTAAATTGGCAACTCTAAAAACACAAAGAGATGCAGCAAAGGGGGCATTCTTCCCTATCCTGAATTTGGTGAACAAGCCCGTTGCTGTTGATCGGACCAAAGACAAACAAAAAATTTTGCAAGATATGGAGTCCGCTCTGAAGGAGTTATCGGTAATATGCTGGCATTCTCTTTTCCCTTCTTGTTTTGCTTTTATTTAGAATGAAGATGTACTTACATCAGTGGATCTGAGGTCCTGCACAGGAGCAAGCCTCTTGTCAACTACTTGAACTCAAGCGTCTTCATGAGGAAAGGATAGGAATATTGAAGCAGTTATCTGATATTCAGGTTAATTTTCAACTTCACTTTTTATTTTCTCAATACTAGTAGTAATGTTACAGTATTCTTACACGGTTATGCCTTTTACAATGTGTTGCTCGTATTTGAAATGGTGATCTTTGCTTGGCAGAATAATTTGAAGAATGTGAAGGGTATTTCCTCATCCCAAGCCTATGTTTTGGTAACAGAGCAGCTTGCAAAGTCAAAAGCAGATTTAGTTCAGTGTCAAGCCCTATTTGAGAAACTACAGGTTGTAACTGGTCGGTAGTTTTATTTATGCCTTTGTCTTCCATTTTTATGTCACGATCTTGTCCTAACGCTGACCCCTTGTTTTTAATTAAAATTTTAGGTTGAGAAGGATAACCTTTCCTGGCTGGAAAAAGAGATGATCATGAAAAATGATTTACTTGATGTTTTTTATCGGAATTCAGCAGTTGCTGATTCTAGGATAACAGAGCTGGGGATAGAGATACAAAAACAAGTTAGTGACAGAAATCTGATTGAATCTAGGTTGGAAGAAGCATCTAGGGAACCTGGTATGAGGAATCCTGAAGATTTCCTTCTGATCTTCATTCTACATGTAGGCTCTATTTATTGTGATACTAGAGTGCAATCTTGATATGTGTATTGTTTATTTTAGGTAGGAAAGAAATCATAGCTGAGTTTAAAGCTCTGGTATCTTCATTTCCGGAGGACATGGGCAGTATGCAGAGTCAACTAAGTAAATGCAAGGAGGCTGCTTCGGATGTTCATTCTCTACGGGCTGATGTCCAATCTCTTTCTACTATTCTCGATAGGAAGGTGTGTGTCCTTTATACAGGAATTATAATCTTGGATGTAGATGAAGAGCTAAAACCCTTGCTTTCCCTAACAGGCTAAAGAGATAGAAACATTATCTGCTAAATCAGCTGACCAAGTTGCTGAAATGCAGAAGTTGCAAGCTGTGGTATGATTTAGTTTTTACTTTTTGTACTTTTGGGTTATTATTTGAAGCTAAAATTCCAACTAGCACAGGGATTAGGTGTTCAGAACTATAAGAACTTGTCTTACTTGGTTTTGACTTCCTACTAAGAATTAGATAAAGAAAATAGTATCGTTGCATGTGGCTGGAAGTTTGTATTGTTTTTTGTTTTTGGAAAAAGATAAATAAAATTTATTGGAAATGAAAGTAAGGGGGATCAAGAAGATGCTACAAACGAAACAGACCCAATAAAACCTATTCAAAGAATCGAGGAAATACATAAAAGAGCCTGAGTCAACTTCTCTTCCCATATTAACCCATCCATACAAACAAGAAAGAAATAAACTCTTAATGCACAAAACATTCCTTGCAGCATTTTCAAAAGTCCATCTGTACGTTCCTTCCAAACCCGCCAAATAAGACGTAAAGGCGCCAAATTTCAAATTGTTTTCCTATGTTTTGCCAAAGACTGCCCAAGGCAAGGGAAAACCTCCGAAATTGTTTGGAGGGCACAAGTGCACACCAAAAATTGATAGGATCAACCCCCAAATTTCAGCAGTCGAAGAACAGTGCACAAATAAATGATCAACTGATTCCTTACTGCATAAGCACAATGAACATCTATTTGCTGTTGAATAACCTCTGCTTTTAGATTATCAATAGTCAAAATTTTGCCCCTAGCTGCACACCATGCAAAAAAAAAAAAAACATCCTAGGAGGCACAGCAGCTTTCCAAAGATTAACCCAAGGAAAATCATCCTTCTCCCCTCCCTCCAGAAACCTGTAGAAAGACTTCACATTAAACTCTTTACTCTTGGTCTGCTGCCAAAGCAAGAGATCATCAGAGTCTCTTAAATCAACAGAGTGCAGCGACTCCAAAAGCTGCAAATAGTTATCAAGTTCCCATTCGTTAACATTACATCACAACAAAACTGTGCAATACCTTCGAGAACCATTGTCAGTATAATAATCAGAAGCAAAGGCTTCCTTATTGACTGCAATAGCATAAATTGTTGGTAAAAGAACAGAAAGGCAGTCAATGTCCAGCGATCTATGGTTCCAAAACAGTATTCTGTCCCCCCTTCCCAATTGCCAATGAATACAACTATCAAATTTAGACCAATTTTGCCTTCTTCCTTTCCAAAGACTAACCCCTAAAGAGTTTGAGCAATTAGCAGAAAACCATCCCCCTTTTTCCTTTCCTATACTTGATCACAACTAATTTTTTCCAAAGACTAGAATCTTCATTGGAGAATCTCCAAAGCCATTTTCCCAACAAAGCTTCATTTTGTAAATTAAGCTTTCTTATACCTATACCACCAGCCTCAATAGAATTACAAACAGTATTTCAATCAACCAAATAATGTTTGTAGACCTCCTCACTTCTTCCCCGGAGGAAGTTTGTATTGTTACTTCTTGATTTTTACCTTTTCTCTCCATAATTTGTTTTGTTTGATGTGTTCATCCAATTGTATTATTATATGTAAATATGCATATTTATATAAGAGCTTCGAGTTCTCCATTTTATGAACTTAAAGGCATCGAGCACCCGTGTACAGTTTTTCTTGTCGTATATCCTCCTTGTGGTTCTTAAGTTATTCTGTTTGTTGTCTTCTTGTTTCTATCTCCTCCCCCCCCCCCTTTTCTTTAATTAATAGAGGAAAGCAAGAATAATTTCGTCATGCAAGTAAATTCTTTCTTTTGAAGAATATATTCTTGATTCTTGAACTTTAAAATCTTCTTTATTGTTGCAGGTCTGTGATTTGAAGGAGAGTGATTGGGAGTTGAAGCTCATTTTGGAAATGTGTTGGCGTGAATCCACTGATTCAAGGTTAGAGTATCTGTGCATTGGTCCAATAAATCCTGAAAAAACACATTTTGTTCTAAGAAGATTCTTACCTTCTATTGTATCAATAGATCATGAGAAATATTTTTGCAACTCCCAAGTAGGAATGTTTTGATATCTATGGGAGGTAAAACTGAAGCAAATAATGGTGATTCCTTCAGCAAACTGGACGCACATTCCGTTATTTACAGCGACTTTGCGGTGCTGATTTTTGTAACCTTGACACTAGGTGCACAGTTCTGGCTTTGGTGTCTCAATGACAATTTGGTTAAAAAATGCACATCGTGTTAGTTAAATAATCTTTATATGGTTTTTTGAATTCAATGCATGTACTAAAGTTTGCTTTGATGATGTCAAGTGCATGTGTATGACATTTGTTCGTAGGCAACATAATTTGATTTTGCATCTGCAGGGATGTCCTAGAAGCTAGGGATTCTGAGTACAAAGCATGGGCTCACGTTCAGAGCTTGAAGACCTCTCTTGATGAGCACAACTTGGAGTTGCGGGTCAAAACAGCTATTGAAGCTGAGGCCATTTCTCAGCAAAGGCTAGCCACGGCAGAAGCTGAGATTGTTGACTTGAGACAGAAGTTGGAAGCTTCTAAAAGGTCCTTTTTTTTTTTTTTAAATTTATGCCCCCTATTGTTTTATCATTATGATAGTCTTCCGAGGCTGTCATAATCTGCTACAATTTAGTTAAGTTTGAAATGCATGTGATGTCTTTATTGCATCTTTTGTACGTGACACTTTTACTTTTTGAGTTAGTTTCCCGTGAAATGTCATTCAAATGGGTGCTAGTTATACTACATGCTGGCATTTAAAACTTTACCCAATAGATCCTGTCAACTCAGCAAAGCCTTAGTACAAAACTAGTTGTGGTTGGCTACATGAACCATTTTTATCCACTAATTTCTATCGAAGTTTTTTTTTTTTTTTTTTTTCTAGATTATTTGAAATTATTATTATTTTTTTTCACAAGTTCAGTCTGTAATTTTAAATTACCATTTGTCCTTTTTGCTCTTGGATGCAATCACTCTTTCTGATCAATGCATCTATAGGTTTATATTGAACATGATTGGGCCATCTTAAATTAATTTTCTCTTGCCTTTGCGTCTATTGATTTCATCTCAACTTTCTTTCAGATATATTTGTTGAAATAAAAATAAAACACAAGAAATAATAGAATTAGGGAGAGAATATAATGTTTACATTTTGTCATATATATTATAAGAGTAAAAAGAGACCTTTAAATAGGTTCAATGAGTCTTATGTATAGTAATGTTATACATACCAAAATAAATGTGATTACTTACTAAATATTAAAATATAGAATATTCTAATATAGGTAATATATATAAATAATATATCCCAATCTAATATAAAATTTTCTAACACCGTTCTTCAACTTTAAGATGGCAAGCCAACTTGAATTTGGAAATAAGAGAATTTTAAAAATAGCTGAATCAGATAGCAGAATAAGCCATGAGTGTAGAATCTAGAGCGTGTGGCCGCTGACGGTGAAGAAGTTTTGATGATGAGTTCTTGAAGAAATTTTGCGGCCACTACTGTGATTATTTTTCGGATTGAAAGTCAGAAAATAACCAAATAGAATATATGGCGTGCGAAGATAGAATAAGAAAGACAACCGAAAAACATTGGAAGAAAAATAGCAGTACCTTTCTCTAAGAAAAATAGCAGTACCTTTCTCTTAGAGTTGATAGCCAATAAGAAAGACTGACATCTATTATTTACTATAGTTGATTCCGTCAAGAACAGTTTTGTGAATAGGATGAACAATATAATGTTGCGATGTTATCCTAAATAAAAAGTGTGCAGAGATGGTAAAATACGAAGAAACAGATGTCAAAATCGAAATAAGAAGGGTTAAGAAAACCAAGAACCAGTTTAGAATGCCGAAGAAAAAAATTCTGCAGTAATTGTAATGGTGTTATGGCAAAATTAAGCTCTGAAAAAGGAAAACAAAAAAGCTAGAGAAAAAAAGGCAAAAATTTCTAATACTGTGTTGAAATAGAGGATAAAAGAATTATTTGAATATATTGTGGTGGTAAAAAATAATGTAGTAGAATGATGCTACATCATAGAAATCAAAAATTCAGAGTATGGCTTTGATACCATGTTGAAATAAAAATAAAGCACAAGAAATAATAAAATTAGGGAGAGAATATGATGTTTATATTTTGTCATATATATTATAAGAGTAAACAGTAGACCTTTAAATAAGTTTACAATGATTGTTATGTATAGTAATGTTCTACATATCAAAATAAACTTAGCTACTTACTAAATACGAAAATATAGAATATTCTAATACAAATAATATATATATATATATATATATATAATATCCTAACTTAATATAGAATATTCTAACTATATTTATTTCGTACCCAATCTGTTCTTCTATCATGACATCTATCTTAGATTCCTAATTTAGCTCATTTGGATTCATGTTCATAGGAAGTGATTATGTTTTATGCTGGCCGTCAACCTACCGCAATCTCCCTCTTTTATTGGGGTTGGAACCACTGTGTTAATCAAAATAAACATTAAGTGCACACATGTAGAATTATTAAGTCTTTTAATGCTGCAGTTTGATGCCAACTTAAGTTCATATTGTTGCTGATCATTACTTATCAAAAAAAAAAATATTGTTGCTGATCGTTGGCACTATTCGGGTTGTTTCAGGGAAAAGTCCAAGCTTTCAGATGTCCTGAATTCCAAACATGAGGAAAATGAAGCTTACCTATCTGAAATAGAGGTTAGATTCTTTCTCAGTTGTAGGGATGAGTATTTATTTGTCTTCAATGTATTTGTGAAGTAGGCTTTAGAATATTAGTGTTGTTTCTCTTCATGTAATTTGTGAATAAGGCCCAAATTATTGGTGTTGTTTATTTTCAGACTATTGGTCAGGCATATGATGATATGCAAACTCAAAACCAACAACTTCTGCAGCAAATCACGGAGAGAGATGATTATAACATTAAGGTGATTAGAATATACCATTACTACAGACTGTTTATTTAAGGTCCATGAGTGTAAACACTTGCTCTCTTACATCATTCATCCGGTATCTCCATGGTTTCTATGTGATGATTTGTTTGTTAATATTGAGGTTTTTTTTTTTTTCTTTTATGAGTATTGCTTGTTGATATAGATGTTGTATACTAATTAATATTGATGAGCAGTACTGCAATCCTTAAACTACGGAGACTGGTTATGGGTACCCACCGGGTTTGTTGGAAGATGTAGCCAGTTGAGGATAAGCTGCCTGCCTCCTTGTAACGAACTTCTGAGGGATCTCAAGGAATCAATTATTCAACCCCTATTTCTTAGTCATATTAAATCAGCGTTGTAACTACTGCGCCTTTCCTACGGTCTTGGTCTCGGTTTAGGTCTAGGTCTGGTGCTATATTTTGGTGACAGACAAGTAATAAACTTTCAGCGAGTAGAATGCATATGAGAGATCACTGTTGAGACAATTCTTGATTTGAGATACTTTTGACTTTATCTGACATGAATTTCAATTATCATGATGTGTTTAGATGATTATGTGATGTCTAAAGGAACCCATCTTTCGGTCTTGCACTTGCAAGCAATGACATATTTTGTGTAATGGCATTTGAAAACCTGCGTTTCATATTCAGAGGATTTAAGGATACTTGTGGAGGCTATGTTGAGGTAGACAAAAAGACAAAGGACAGAGAGCATCTGCGTTAGGCTAGAGTTAAGAGTTCGAAGTAGTGGGGAAGCAATTCCAGTATCAGTGTCGATGAATGTGGGAGAGATGAAGTTTGATATACCATTGTGGGTGGAGAAAGGGTCGTGTGTTATGTGGGGTGATTGCAGTAAGAGTTGGGGAGAACGATCAGTGTCAAAAAAGATGGTGGTGCTTGGAGATCAACCCTGGAGGGTGTGAAATGGCAGGAGTGGGAGATGGCTGGAGCTTGATTGGGAGGAAGACTAGTGACGAGTCTCGCAAGAGGCGAGAAGACTCTGAAAGAGGGGATTGGGCTTGGTCAAGGGGCATACCAATAGCTCAAGTTAGAGTCACTAAGCTGGGTAAGTGGGGAGAAGCCCAAAAGCTAAGCCCTCAAACATTCAGTAGTGAAATAGGCCACTTGGTTATGAGGTTTGGTTGGGCTTACAGCAGGAGGTTACTATTGTGCAATTTGATAGCAAAAGTACTATATATCTCATGAAGAACTAGATGTATCATGAGAGGACTACACATGTTGATGTCATATTCCATTTCATTTGAAAAGTTGTATCTGAAGGGGAGATAAAAGTAAAGAAAATTGCAATAACCTTAATCCATTTTCTCTTATTGACTAGGAACCGGTTCGTGTGATTTGTGGGGTATTGCACTGGTTCTCGGTTTACCCATTGGCTACGTAGTTCGTTGAGGGCTGCAATAAACCGGTGGGTTCCGGGTCACCCAAAAAAAAAAAAAAAGGTCTGGAAACTGCCATTAAATCATATGCTTTTTCAAACTTCACTCAACTACATAGCCTTCATATATATGTGTGTATATATATATATTTTCACTGGACTTGCACTCTACAATTTTGTTGGCAACAAGAATCCCATGAAAAATTTGGTGCCCCTCTAAGAATGTGCTCAGATTTCTAGATATTGGTTGTTCAAAATCCCTTGAAGTCTACTAGTCAGAACTTTTGCAAAATTTTGTAAAGGGATGATACAAGTCTAATAGGTCTAAAATCTTGAAATACTTATCTAATTGAGCAAGTTACACTGATCAGGAATATTTTGTCCAGCATCTCGACCTGTTTTGTATGTCTCTATTTATAGTACTTTAAGTTGGTGTTGAGGCATTTAGAAAAGTTGTGGAGGGATTTTCTATGGGAGAGGATGGTGATGGGTTCAATTACCTGTTGGTGGATTGTAAACAGTGTGCCTTCCCATGGACAAAGAACGGCTGAGGATCCAAATTCTTGGCAAGTTTAAGGTGGCAATGTTCTGTTAATGGCTGTGGGGATTTGCTGAGGAGAGAGAGCGGCTGTGGTGGAATGCTTTGCTACTAAATATGGGCTTGAGCGGGTTAGCTGGAACTTTAAACTGGTTATTGTTGCCTATGGAACTACCTTATGGAAAGGAATAAGAAAGTACTGAGATATGTTCAGTGAAAACATTGGTTTGACAAGTGGGCAGAGGGGACAATCAAATTCTAGAATCGAGATGGTCAGCGAATGGGAAGGTCAAGGACCTTTATTATGACATTTTCCATTGGCTAGGATAAAGAAGCTTCAGTATACACACATGGAGATTATAGGGCAGTGTAGAGTGTGAACATTCCATTGGGAGGTGAAGAGTTTCAATTTTGCAATTTGTTCAGCAGGTTAAAGTCAGGGATGGGGAAGATGTTATACCGTGGAATTTCACCAAGTCGGGATCACTCAGTGTGAAATCCTATTTTTAAGACTCTGGAGGCAGGCAGGCAGAGGTGACTCGTTTTTGTGGGGGGAAATCTGGAACCCAGAGTGGTTTCATTTTTTATGTGGTGTTTAGCTTGGGGAAAATCCTAACCATTGATATTTTAACGAGGAGAGGGCAGGTTCTAATAAACGGATGCAGCTTGTGTAAAGAGTAGGGAGAATATATTGACCATTTATTTATTCATTGCAGCTGGAGGAGGAGTTTGTGGGAGCTGATACCATCCTTATTTGGCATCCAATGGATATTCTCGAGAGATCCATGGTCTCTGCTAAGTGCATGGTGGGGTTGCAAAATGAATCAAGATATCAGCAAAACTTGGAGAGTTGTTCCTTCTTGTCTTTTTGGGATTGTCTCCTCGTTTTATTTTTGTCGAGTTAGAATTACCTTTTAAGAGTCTATATTTTTCCACATTATATGGTTGGAGGGCAGGGGGAGTTGATGCTAGCTTGGACTCTTTATTTTATTTTGATTTATTTATTTATTTATTATTTTTATTTTTTTGAGATTTACAGAGAATATGATAGCTTAGCCTGGGTGAGATTGTATATTTTGCTCTTTGGCATTGTCTGAGTGCCTTTTCTTAATAAAATTCTTTTATTCATCTAAAAAAATAGTTCAATAAATCCTGAATTTTGAGAGACCTCTCTCTTTTGGGGATAAGGCAAATGAAAGAGGTATTTGTACATTGTTAACTACCCCGTGGAGGAGACTTTATTGGGAGATTCAAATTTGATGGGGTTCATGCTAAAGGCAATTTGTTGAAATTTGGCTTGAGCGTTCACCATTGTTTTGACAAATTGAAGATGTGTTAGTTCATTGTTAGTTACTGTGGAGGAGGAGATGTCATCAGGAGATCTCAAAATTGATGGAGTTCAAGCTAAATGTGGAGATTTGTTGAAATGTGGCCGGAACGGTCATCATTATGTTGACCTAGCCTAAATATGAGACATGTCGCTTGCGAACAGATTTATGGGTATGGGAATTTATCCATTTATAGCCACCTACCATTTTTAATACGGGAATAAAGATTGTCATTAAATGTAATTAAAGCCAAACAAAATATAGTAAATGAATAGGATTTGTTAAGTTTAGTAATGAGAGGTTTGCTTTTTCACATGATAAATAGGTAAACATTTCTTTTACATTTAGGGCAGAAGCAACAGCGCACAAACAGCCATCCACCCACCCCTGCCCCCCCCCCCAACACCCCAAAAAAAAGGGTAAGAGAGAGAATGACATTTCATTCCATGTAGCATAGTAATCTATGCATGTTGTGTATAGCTTTACATTCTAAATTACTGCCCAACTCACATAACAAAGTTTCTGCTTTTCGATTCACCTTCATCCTAATGGTGGTTTGTGCATTTATGATTTGTATTGCCAGAAAATAATTTGCTTGGGCCTTGATTTTTGTTTCAGCTTTTTCTAGAGGGTGTCCGGGCAAGGCAGCTTCGGGATGCTCTACTCATGGAGAAACAAACCATGGAGAAGGCAATTCAACAAGCAAATGCGTCTGTTGATTTTCATGAGATTAAAGCTGCAAGAATTGAAGATCAGGTGTCTTAAATTCCATATGACAAGAACATATAATAATTCTCTGCATAGGATATCAATATTGAATCTGTGATATTGGTTTTGCAGCTGAAAATTTGCTCAGGTCAAGTTCAGAAACTTGCTGAAGATAGGTTTCAGAACTTGGCCAATTTGGAAAATACTCAAAAGAAATTTTTGGATGTGAGAAAAACATCTCAACAACTGAGGGAGTCACTGGACAGATCACAGTCCAAGGTTGAAAAAAGTCGAGTGTTTCTTGCTGAGTTGCAGATTGAGCTGGACAAAGAGAGGTAATAAAATTTCATCTTTTGGCCCCATGGTTTCTCCTGTGTAAAAATGGAAAACCCACCTTTTCCTCTTAATTAGGTTTGAAAAGAAAAGATTAGAAGAGGAACTAGAAGTTGTGAGGAGAAAGGTTGCACGCCTTAGGTCATACATAGAGGGGTCATCAATTATTGAAAAGCTTCAGCAGGAGCTAAGAGAGTACAGGGAAATTCTGAAGTGCAGTACCTGCCTTGATAGGCCGAAAGAGGTAATTTTTAAAATTTCCAATTAGCATTATATGAATGATTTTCTAATATTTGATTTGTAGCATATGGCAGTCACTGCACCATTATCAGTTTGGGGAGTGGGTGTGTACATGGATAAGGGGGAAAAAAAGGAATAATTAAAAAAAAAAAAAAAAGAATAACTAGAACGAGTATGGGACAGAAGACAGGGTAGACAAAAGTTACAAAGGATGATAAACCTGAATAGGTCCCCAAAAGGGTTTTGTTAAAACAAGTAGAGACCGTTAAATGAAGTTGGGGAAATTAAATTATTAAGGGGATTTATTCTACATTATGAGTGTTATTATTATCAGAAGTCAAGTAAATGGCTCCTCAGCTACTTGGAATTCCAGAATGATTGAGACTTGAATCTTATTAGTAACAAGTTGTTCAAGTATGATTTTAGTTACGAATTTTTTTTTTTACTTGTTGGGCTTGAAAACACAAATATGAGGTGGTAACTTTGAATCATCTTTGTTGGAAAGGATGAACAGCTGGATGGTAAATATTTGTCTGTGTTTTTGTGGTGTGTCTGCTATAACGCTTTTTTACCTTATTGTTACACACTATTTTGCCAACCTTTGTGCTGTTCCTCGTTTCTCCTAATTATTCTTACCCAATTGAAATTCCTGACTTTGTAACTAAACACAACCTTAATTGATTTCGTATTTAAAAGTTTGTTTTGTGGCCTGTTGAACTCAACCCGTTAGTTCTCATTACTTTTTCCCCCTAGTGCAAATTCACACTGGGATTTGAACATCTGTGGGCTCCATGATTATATGAAGATTGAATATCCAAACTAAAGGTTTATGTTGGTGGTACAAGAGTTTGTATTATTCTCTATATTGCCAAGTTGTTTATGTCATTTTCTACTTTTATGACTGGTTAAATTTGCAAGTAAATAAGGGTTGTTAGATTGTTAGCCACCAACACACTTAAAAGCTCAAGCTGTTGGGGAGGGGAACTTTATTACTTATATTGACTTATCACCACTTCAATCCTTGTATAATTGCAAATTATTTTTCTTGGTTTTCTTTTTTTAATTGATTAGCATCACAATTTTAGAGTATTTTTCAATGCCTTGACAAATAATATATTATTGATGAAGAAGATATGAGAGTCCTATATATTCAAACAAGGATGGGTATGGTGGTGCAAAATTGAAACAATGAAGAGAGTATTTATGTCATTTTGGTAGGTTCGATTACCCATTAACATTTTTCACTTTACTTTGAAGTTTAATTGTTCATGGTTTTGTTTTTTGAAGTCTAGTGGTGTAAATGATTTTTTTATTATAGTGCTTGTTTTAGAGTAAATTCTGAGCCGGTAAAGTGAAATTGCCTATGAAATTATGAACCTAACCAACAGTGTGTAAGAATTAGATTTATGGAGCAAATCTTGAAATATTTAGTGCTTAATCATTGCTTAATATCACCTTGGAATAAAATTTAGTTGAGTCTTGTTGAACTTGAAGAGGAATTTGGATAATGTTGGGGGGTGGAAATACTTCTAAAGTTCATTTTGCCCTAAGGCTACATTATATTGCTAGAAAGTTTCGAGAAGACCTCCAATACTTCGTATGTACATGAATTGACATGACACCACTCTGAGGAGTAAGGGCATAAATGGGGGAGGGAAAGAGAGAATTGATTATGGCTAGTCACTACTTCGTATAGACCTAGAAATTGGCCTCATTGTTTGTGGGCAAATGGTCTAGGTTCAGAGTGATTGATTAGGTTTCTGGTAGAAAACAGGAATCCAAAAGCCGAGAGAACAGTCTTGTTTATACCTTCTTTCCCTCTTTACCATTACAGCAATGTGCCTCTCCCCTGTTTTCTGGTAAGTGGTGCCTGCCCGGTCTTTGTTCACTGCAACTATAAATGCTAATTGAGGATAATTATGTCCTTATTTTCCTTATTTCCCCCCTTTCTTCGTGGTGCCTGCCCTGTCTTTGTTCACTGCAACTATAAATGCTAATTGAGGATAATTATGTCCTTATTTCCCCCTTTCTTCAGGGCACAAAAAAATATCTTTGTTCCTCATCTCATTTATGGCTTGCTCTCCTGGTCATTTTTGCCTGCAAACCTTCTGGTTCATATGTGGTCATTGTTTGTCTTTTCCCCCAGTTATTTTCTATTAGTTGATAATGTTACATAAAAGACTGCTGCTAACCAATTATAAAAAAAAAAGACTGCTGTTAACCATATATAATTCTTAGCCCTCATCCTTTTGTTGTCATGCAAAACTTTTGGAAGGCTGCAAAATTATAATGGAAACATTCAAGGGCATGGATGGGAACAAAAATATCGGTCAAAAGTGACAATTACTTGTATGGTGCTCAGTTTATCTATTTACTTCTTCTGCCTGAGCCTAACTGGCATTGCCACATTACCACGTTAGAATTAGGATACTACTATGATATAAGATGGAATCATAGTGCATGTGCCAAGCAGCAAATTGTTTAGAACCATAACAATCTATGTTCAATTATTGAATCATCGTATGTTTACTACCTTTGGGGTGCTTTTCCTTCTGCATTGTGTTTCCATGTTGCTTATAAATGCTTGGCTCTTCAGGTTGTCATCACAAAATGCTACCACCTATTTTGCAATCCTTGTGTTCAGAGAATTATAGAATCACGCTATCGCAAGTGTCCAGTTTGTGCTGCAAGTTTTGGGCCTAATGATGTCAAACCTGTTTACATCTGACTGGAAACTGGAGAAACTCTGTTCTCTGCTGCTTGTTGATGAGACTTCACCAGGGGTGCCTATGATCCAGAACTTGGGGTGTAAGTGCCCTCAGGTTCACGTGTTGTTATATGGTCGAGGCAAAGAAAGATAGGAAACCGTGAAAAGTTCCCATTAATTTTCTGTTCCAACTTGTGCTAATCGGGTGGATCTGGGTGTCTGCTTTTAGGTTGTAGATTTCATATAGTTTGTTTAGTGTATTTATGTAGTTTGGGCTCTCCCTAAACTGTTTTGGGCAACTGGAATTTTTTTTATTTTTTTTTTCAATTTATTAGTTGCAGATTTTTGTGAATCCAGTGCAAGGCCGTGGAGGATGTGGTGTGATCATTTGATGAATAAAAAAATTTATGCCGAGTCAAAGTAGTAGTGTCACGGTGCATTCAAATGAAAGTTGCCTCCAAATGAAATATGGTCTCACAATGTGAGGGATTTTAGTTGGCTCAATTTTTGGAGCAGATAGATTGAACTTTTGGTTTCTTTCAGTTCAGAGTCAGGATCCTGTACTACTTTTTTTAGCTGTTTTAGAATACTGTCTGACAAATAATTATTGGTTTAACTGATAATTATGTGTATATATATGCCTTTTAAAGATAATTTTGAGTGTTTAAACTTAAAATTCATCTGGTGTTCAATTACTGAAACAATTCTTTAGTCTGCTAGTTGTATTTTGTTGTTAATGTGTCTATTATTTTCGATACTAATATATGATGTCGTTTTATGTATATATTGTTTAAATTGCTCATAATGTGGGAAAATTGGATGTGATTAACAGTCTGCTATCTGGTTGCAGTACACTTTGCTCTTTACTTTTTGACCTGATTTCTTTTGTGCTATTTGGGGGGGCTGATCAATTTTCCAATGGGGAAATGGGTGATCAAAACTACTGTTCCTTGCTTTGGTTGAAGGTGTGCGAGAAACTGCATTCCCAGGTAGATGAGTCATTTGGAATTTGGTCTTCATTGGACTAACAGAGTAGTTGTATGGTAGCATTGGCTTGCGAGATTCTATTTAACCTGTAAGGGGGAACAATCCACATCCAGAGTGGCTCTTTTGGGGTTTTTGTAATAACACCAGCTGCTTTTGTGAGCTAGGTATTCAGAATGTTTATTTTGGGTCTTTGTATTTATTATGTTCTTCCGTTTGTTCACATTTTCCTTGTAAATTTTTTCGTCACCCCTCTTTGTTTGTGGGAACTACTCATATCTTGTAGTTAACTCCCTTTGGTGATGACTGTAGCCAGCTTCCCAATTAAATTGTAGGAATTATATTTTGTTTTATGGTTTTCAATGGTGTTTATCTTTCATCTGTCTCCCCAGTGCTAGTTTTGTTTTTGGAGGATTTGATATTATTGCTCCCGTCTGGACCATTTCTTGATATTTCCTATGGTGATCTACTTGGAATTCATTGAAGAAGAGAGAGAGGGGGAGAGAGAGAACAAACTCATCTAATGTCCATGGGAATTGACATAATGGCCAAGGGTGATGCAGGATTAAATTTGTCACAGAGAGAACAAACTCATCTTAATGTCCATGGGAATTGACATAATGGCCAAGGGTGATGCGGGATTAAATTTGTTAGAGATGCCGGAGTTCTATCTTTTCCTGGCACAAGTACTTGTTCCAAACACACCCAT
>QLOD02000013.1:39514767-39524863 GCA_003260245.2 Sideroxylon spinosum | reverse complement strand
TATGTGAGTGGAGAAACCCTACGCAGAGTTTCAAACCGGCGACTCAAATGTAAACCAAATCATAGCCAATCAGCATACGCGAGATACACGGAAATTCAAGCTCAATATTTCAAATATATGGCGATCCAAATTGCGTTACGAGACTCAAAACAGGAAATTACCTGGGCCAACATCGTGGGCAACTGTGCCGGTGACGACGAAGATTCCGGCGCCGATCGAAGCGCCAACGCCGAGGAGAATTAGGTCCAGGAGGCCTAGGCGGCGAAGGAGGCCATCGCCGGAGGTCGAACGGACGGAGGTCTCCGAATGAGATGGTAGGGGTTTGGTTCTCAGAGCAGATGCCCAAAATTTGGAAAAGCACGAACGAGGAGAAGAAGAAGAAGATACGAAGTCAGCGCTGCTCTTCTCGCCTCCCATCTCTCTCTCTCTCTCTCTCTCTTGAATCTTTTCCTGCAGACAGAGCAGACGAACAAACGGACAACTGCCCACTATTGTATTGATAATAAGTCGTTGAATATATATGTACAGTGGCCGGTACAGCTGCTTCCAGAAAATAGAAATCATGTAATCTTTTGATTACGCAGTTGTACTGTGTTTGGTTAGAAGCTAGATTTGATCTGGAAATAGCTTCTTTCTTTGCACGTGTGTGGAATCATAGAATAGTAATCAGAGGAAAGCGGAGAAATCATTTTATCTAATGGCTTTTACCATTGAAATCTAATGGAGACACTCATGGTAAACTATTAAACAAATTATCTTTTGATACGGTGTGAAAAATTTAGAGATAACGACCGTAATTTTTATCTGAATAATGGTTAGTAGAGTAACAAGTTTATGATATTTATGTTTAGAATAAAGAGTAAATATTATTTGATAATAATTATATTATGTTTTGAATATTAAAAGTTTTAAAAGGATAAAAATCAATTGAGAGAGTAAATATTACCGAGGTAATGAGAAAATAATAAAAAAATTCCATTATCCTTCGTTAATCATCTCTCATAGAGTAAAAATTTAACTCTATATGAGAGTAATTATTATCCCTGTTCAAATATATGTAATAGATAGTAAAAATTATCTCAATAAACTTTATCTTCCGTTACTTCGAAAACAAACCTATCCTTAGTCTGATGGTTGTATTTAACAACTAATTAGTAGAAAAAATCAAATTACTACTTAAATGAAAAGAGTAGATATTTAACTGTTACAATTGAAACGTGTAGAACTAAAATAACAACAAAATTAATCTGTAAGGATATTTTTTGTATTTTATCTTATAATTTTAAAATACATAGATATCATGTATGTTTTATTTTGTTGATCTTATTTAATGATGTGTCATAAAATATTATGACTAGATGATAACGTAATTATAATATATTACTACCATACAAAAGCATGAATATTTAAAAGTTTGTTTTTTGAACAAAAAGATGTTCTCATGCAAATCATAAAAACTAAAAATCCTATAATTTAATATGTATATTTTTTTCAACGATTTAATGTATTAAAATTTTTGTTGACAAAAGGGTTCTCATAAAAATCATAAAAACCTCACAAAGCCTATAATTCAATACATAAATTTTTTTAACCAAAATATTAACATAAAAATTTCATGATTTAATATATATTAATAATAAAAATCATAGAAAACCTATAAGCCCTATATTAACATAAAAATAGTAAATAAAATAAATATTTAAAAAAAAAAATTTATAAAATGTTCCGTGAAAATCATAAATACCTGAAAAAATTTATTATTTTTAAGAGAATGGTTTCGGTTAAAAAAGGTTTCTATTAAATCATGGGGTTTTTAGGTATTTATGATTTTCACGGGACATTTTATAAAAAAAAAGTTTTTTAAATATTTATTTTATTTACTATTTTTATGTTAATATAGGGCTTATAGGTTTTCTATGATTTTTATTATTAATATATATTAAATCATGAAATTTTTATGTTAATATTTTGGTTAAAAAAATTTATGTATTGAATTATAGGGTTTGTGAGGTTTTTATGATTTTTATGAGAACCCTTTTGTCAACAAAAATTTTAATATATTAAATCGTTGAAAAAAAATATACATATTAAATTATAGGATTTTTAGTTGTGAAAACTTTTTTCAACATTTTTGGACAAAAATGTCCTCATAAAAAATCTTACTACTATATAAAATTATGAATATTTGAAAATTATTTTTTGGACAAAAAATGTCCTTATAAAATTACAAAAACCTAAAAACTCTATGATTTAATACATAGTTTTTTTTTTTTTTTGGACAAAAATGTAAAAACTCTAACTCTATCTTTCATATTTAATTTACACAATCATACCATTAATAAAATATCGTAATTATCCTTTATATCTACTAAAATATTACTGTCATTTTTTATAATTATACAAATCATTATAATTTCAAATGAAAATCAATCGCCTCTTTACTTAGTCTTTTATATTAAAAAGATAATGTTATCTTTATTATATTTATCTAACAATACAGCTCATGATTTGACATCTTTATAAATGTCAAATCATGAGCTAACTTTTTATACAAAATATATAAAAGTTTTTAAAGTTTTATTTATATGTTTAAATTTGAAATATTTACACATTAAATTATATTTTTGTGTTTTTAGAGGCGCATACATTGGTTGTATTATTTTCCATTTATTGTTTATTTTATATATTTAGTTTTCTCTGATTTATTATCTATTGTTTTTTTCCTTCTTGGCCTTTATCAATTTGAAGAGTTATTGGCATTGATGAATACAAATAAACTGAGAAGTTAAGGGCCACTTAAGGGCGGAAAACACCAAAATAAATATCTTAGGTCTTTATATATTAATATTAATAAAAAGTAACTAATATATAGTAATATGATTTGTCATTTTTTTATCATTAGTAAAAAGTTACATGTATCATTTATTTTAATGCTTCAATGATTTTATTTATTTTATTTTATTTTATTGGTAATTTGAAATATTAGTAACATTGTACTATTACGATCAACAAAAAATAAGAATATTAATGTTGTCTTTATCTATCAAATTATCTCTTTTCATAAACATGATAACAATATACATTATTTATAATTTTACGTTATTGATTAAAGATTATTATACAATAAATCCCTATTTAAGTCTTAATTACATTAATTTATATTGTGCAAAATAAATTTTATAATATTATTATGCTATTAATATATATATTCCTCTTCAATTGACATCAAAATATTTTTCATAATTATCTTTTAACAATTATAAAAGATGTTTGGTTGGACAAAATTCACCAACTTTCACCAATTTTTCATAATTTTTTTCAATCTAATTTTATCACAGATCATTTCTACATCAAATCGTTATATATTTGTTATATTTTTTGGTCAATCATTAATTTACTAAACAAGCTCACAGTATAACTTACCTTTTAAAAAAAAAAAAAAAAAGTGAATTGTGATCATATATTGCACGGCTCCTCACTACTAATAACAACAATAAAATTCAAATCATGTCCAAATTATATCAAAGTTGGGTGATTTTAAGGCTCAATTATGAGTTGGGATTTACACCATTATTGGCTTCCCTTAATCTCTTCCTCCTTCCCTTGCATTTCATTGACTGTAATAGCTAGAATTTTCAACTATTTTGAACCCGAAACAGGGGAGATTTTGGTAGAGTTGAGGGTTGTCTTTGCTTAGCAGTTTGCACACAGGTGTTTTCAAGCCATGGCTTTGTCACACAGGTCACAGGTGTCTTCAAGCCTTTTCTTTTGTCAGCTCTTTTGATTCTTACCTGAATTCGTTCCGACCCTTATCAGTTTTGCCTTAGCTCTATCTATAAATTAATGTCCCTCTACCATTAAAGCTCCAGTGAAGCTTTGTAAATGCAAATGCTTTTTTAAAAAGGCTATACATTTAATGCTCAGTATTCATAATATCTCGAAGATTTAGGGGATACCCGCAAACCAAAATGGCCCCCCAAACACCAGGTTTATGAGAAGTCCTTGACTAAATTTGATGTATCGCATTTATAATTGGTGTTTTATCATAACTGGATAGTTTTTTTTTTTTCCTATATTTGGTGTCTTTAATTCTCTGTTTCATGTATTTAGACCGGTCTTTGGTTCAACAAATCATTAGCGCATTGAGAATTCTGGGTTTTGAGGCTAATGGGCATTCGTTTCTGGGTGGTCTGATGATGTCTGCCAATGGTTTTCTGGTTTGAGTTTTTTTGTTTTGAGGGAATTGATTTTTTTCTGTTTCCTTTCTAGCACTTGTTTAAAGGTGAGTCTTTCTGGTTGAATGATATTTTTCCTGGGGTCTGTTTTTATTCAATCACTGTTTTTTGGGGATTTTTGGTATTTGTTTGAGGGGTATCGGATTCTGGGAAGGATTCATACATTGCTGGTCTGAACATTTGAGTTTCTGAGTTGAAAGGGTACTTAATGGTGTTTGGGTTTCTATCTGTTCCTTTATTAAACTATCAGTTTCGGAATTAGGCTCGGTGGGTTCACTGGGAATTGGTTCTTGTGTCTGATAAGGGTTCAGTTTTAGTTTTTGGGACTGATTAGTTATTAAGATAATGAGTCGGAGGGTCTGCAGGAAGGTGGGAGGCAGAGGGGAGGATAAGATGGTTTTGCCTAGTCGCCTAGAAACTGAGGATGATGGTTTAAATCTGGACCAGGAAGGGGTAGTGGACTGGACTAGGCTACCCGATGATACAATGATTCAGCTGTTTTCATGTCTTAATTATCGGGACCGGGTGAGCTTGTCATCAACCTGCCGGATGTGGCGGGCTTTAGGTATCTCTCCATGTTTGTGGCAATCTTTGGATCTTCATGCTCACAGGTGCGATGCTACCACAGCAGCTGCTCTTGCCTCTCGGTGTGCTAATCTTCAGAAGCTTCGGTTCCGTGGGCTAGAATCTGCTGATGCAATAATAAATCTTCAAGCTAGGGGATTGCGTGAAATCAGTGGCGATTACTGCAGACAAATTAGTGATGTAACCCTCTCTGTGATTGCAGCTCGACATGAGGCCCTTGAGAGCCTCCAACTCGGGCCAGATTTTTGTGAAAGGATCAGCAGTGATGGGATCCAAGCAATCGCTATTTGTTGTCCTAAACTTAGGAAGCTAAGGCTTTCAGGTGTCCAGCACATTCATGGGGAAGCCATCAATGATTTGGCAAAGCATTGCCGGAATTTGACGGACGTCGCGTTCATAGACTGTCTTATCGTTGATGAGATATCATTAGGAAATGTTGCGTCACTTCGTTTCCTCTCGATTGCTGGAACAATGAATATGGAGTGGGGTTTGGTTTCACAACATTGGAATAAACTGCCTAATTTGATTGGATTAGATGTTTCAAGAACTGATATCAGTCCAGCTGCTGTTCTCAGATTGTTATCAACGTCACAAAGCTTGAAGGTATTGTGTGCATTGAGTTGTCCAGTTCTTGATGTAGATGCCAGCTCTATCACAAATAATATTCAAGGTAAATTGCTAATTTCCATTTTTACCGACATTTTCAAAGAGATATCTTCTCAATTTGCCAATATTACAAAGAGGGAGAGGAATGTATTCATTGATTGGAGAAATTTGAAGAACAAGGATAAGAACTTGGATGAAATCATGACCTGGGTTGAATGGATTCTCTCCCATTCACTTCTCCGTATTGCCGAGAGCAATCCACAGGGTTTGGATAATTTCTGGCTTAGCCAAGGTGCAGCACTGCTGCTCAGTTTAATGCAGAGTTCACAAGAGGATGTACAGGAAAGGGCAGCCACGGGACTTGCAACTTTTGTTGTCATTGATGATGAAAATGCTAGAATTCATGTTGGTAAGGCTGAAGCAGTGATGCGGGATGGTGGGATACGTCTCCTTCTAAACCTTGCAAGATCTTGGCAGGAGGGGCTTCAGTCGGAAGCAGCAAAGGTAATATATAGGGAAGCAAAAATAATAATGAACATGATTCGTTGTGCTATCTTCTTATTGAATATTGAAGTAATATCTTTCTATTAATGATCAACTTAAATTTGCTTACTTATTTTCTTGACGAGATTTCTGTTGACACTGTTTTATGATCACATTTTTATTGTTTTCCTTTGCACCATCAGTTTACTTTCATGCTTGACTTCCACAAGCAATTTCACATTTGGTTTATTTTCTATCGTTTGGGATTTGCAGGCTATAGCAAACTTGTCTGTAAATGCCAATGTTGCAAAAGCTGTCATAGCAGAAGGGGGAATTAGTATTCTGGCAAATCTGGCGAGGTCTATGAATTGGTCAGTGGCTGAAGAGGCTGCTGGAGCACTGTGGAATCTCTCTGTTGGGGAAGAACATAAGGTTGTTTATTTTATTTTATTTTCATCATAATATTCACTTTCAGATTAAAATAACTAGAATTTCTTTTTATAGGGTGTCATTGCCAAGGCTGGTGGTATAAAAGCTTTAGTTGATCTTATTTTCAGATGGTCTGTCCGTGGCAATGGAGTGGTGGTATGCGCTTTAATATGTGTTCCTGCCCATGCAAATTTCCATGTAGTACTTGTTTCATAATGAACTGAGTAGCTGTTCTGTGATAAGGAGGTTTTATTTTTGTCTTTTGTTTTCAGGAACGTGCAGCTGGTGCACTGGCAAATTTGGCAGCTGATGACAAGTGTAGCGTGGAGGTTGTGGTGGTTGGTGGCGTACGTGCTCTGGTGACACTTGCCAAAAGCTGCAAGTTTGAGGGAGTGCAAGAGCAGGTGCAATAGTGTAAATAATATTGAATGAATCTTTGATTTGTGTATTTATTTCTCCATATTTCTTGTAGAAATTTTGAGGGTGAGCCTTGGCGCAATGGTTAAATTAGTCCTTTGCGACCCAGAGGTCATGGGTTCAATAATTGAAAACAATCTTTCCAGTTGCTGGGGTTGAGACTGAGTGTATTGTCCCTTTCCAAACCCTGCATATGTGGGAGCCTTGTGCCTTGGCTGCTTGTTTATTTCTTGTAGCCAATTTGGGTTCAATTGAAAATCCGAGGGGTGCCAAAATACGTCATGTATGTTTAAGAATTTGGATGACTAGATGTTTTGGGCCTTTGAATTTTTATGCCTCATTTAATGCAGGTGTAAGATTTCTAGAAAGTAATGTGAGACTATAATATACGAATGAGGTGTAAGATTTCTAGACAATAATGTGAGATTATAATATTTTTCAGCATTTCATGGTGTTCAAAATCATCTGATTATAATATTATTTTTGCCTTGGAAATCTCCTCATTGAGACTTATCTTGTGTAGATTTTCCATTTTTAGACTAAGCAACTTGTTTAGTTAGTAATTAAGGTTTACATGGAAGTTGCTTTCCTTTCTAGATGCTCCACAGAGAGAAATTTTGCCTTTGCATTGCAGAAGAGTATGATTTAATTTGGATTAGAGGTCACTGAATGCATGATTTCAACAGGAGACATGTACGGTCCTTCTATTTTCGCTTTTTCCTGTTTCTTTTCTAAAACTATGTGTTGGCTTTTGCCCATGGGAAGATCCTCTAATTATGCTAATGTCAATTTTTTTTTGCATATTTTAATTGGTTTCTATACTTTTGAATTTATATCCATGTATTATATCGGAACTTCATTGACTCCATACACAAATCTCCTTTGTGTTGCATATATTTTTATGCGCTGATTTCTTAGAAATGTTTTCTATTTTTTATTTTATTTATTTATTTTTTTCAGGCTGCTCGTGCTTTGGCTAATTTGGCTGCCCATGGGGATAGCAATAGTAACAATGCTGCCATTGGACAAGAGGCAGGTGCTTTTGAAGCACTTCTGCAACTTACACATTCTCCTCATGAAGGTGTCAGGTAGTTTAATGTGATCTGGAATTGGATTTGTTTCAGCAGTTGTAGGGTTCTTGTGGTCACATTTCATTTTGAATTTGTTTGACAACCTGCTTTCAGTAAGAACCGATCAAAGAAGAAAGCTCAGACCGATTGATATGCCTGGTATGAGTTGTACCAATCAGTCTGACCTAAAAAAGAGAAGAGTAATGACACAAATAGATAAATCTTTCAAGTGGTGTTTCTGTTCAAGCATTTTTTGCTGTTTTCTAAATTTTAGGAGACTTGATCTGTTGTTTAAAAAATAATTGAAGGCATCCTCAGCCTATCACGACCAGCAACAGAGTGAAATAAATTATTCTGTGTTAATAAGTCCATAAAGAGTAAACCAAACCAAGCCTTTTCCCACTAGGTGGGGTCGACTATATGGATTTGACGATGCCAATCAAATTTGTTTAGGGTCATGTTCTCCATTAGATTCATGGAGGCAAGGTCATGTTTAATAGTTTCTTTTTAACTTCTCTTAGGTCTCCTTCTCTATCTCCTACTCCTGGCAATCTCCATACTTTCACACCTTTTAAACGGTGCCTCCATTGGGCGCCTTCTAATATGATCGAACCATCTTAAACGATTTTCTCTCATTTTATCTTCAATCAGTGCTATTTCTACTTTGTCCCTAATCTCCTCGTTCCTAATTCTATCTCTCTTTGTGATATCACACATCCATCTTAGCATTCTTATCTCTGTAACTACCATCTTCTGAACATGATTATACTTTACTGGTTAACACTCTGATCCATATAACAACATTGGTCTTACTGCCACCTTATAATACTTTCCTTTTACCTTGAAGGGAACTTTCCGATCACACAAGACCCCCAAAGCACTCCTCCATTTGGTTCACCTAGCCTGAATCCTATGACTTACATCAGTATCAACCCCTTCATCATATTGCACCATATATCCAAGGTACCTAAAGTTTTCTTCCTCTACAATCTTATGTGTGCCCAAACTTACTTTCACGCCACTAGTTGTCCTGCTTTGGCTAAACTTGCATTCCATATATTCCGTTTTGCATCGACTTAGCCTAAATTCTTTTGTCTCTGACGTTTTTCACCACAATTCTAACTTAGCATTCACTCTTTTTCTCTTCTCATCTATTAAAACAATGTCATCTGCAAATAGCATATACCACATCACCTCATCCTGAATATGTCTTGTAATCTCATCCATAACTAGAGCAAATAAGTGGGCTTAACGCTGAGCCTTGATGTAGACCAATCGTGATAGGAAATTCCTTTATCTCTTTGCCAGTTGTCCGTATAGATGTCACGACTCTATCATACATGTCTTTTATCGCCTCAATATATTCGACACACACTCCTTTCTTTTCCAATACTCTCCATAGAATCTCCTTAGGAACTCAGTCATAAGTCTTCTCCAAATCAATGAATACCATGTGTAAGTTTTTTAACCTTCTCTATACTATTTCGTTAACCTCCTTAGGAGAAAAATAGCCCTTATGGTTGATCTCCTAAGGATGAAACCAAATTGATTCTCTGAAACGTTTGTTGTGCTTTTTAGTCTTCTCTCAATAACTCTCTCCCATAATTTCATCATATGGCTTATCAATTTAATTATGCGGTAGTTCGCACAATTCTGAATATCTCCTTAGTTCTTGTATATGGGTATAAGGATACTTTTCCTCCATGTATCAGGCATCTTCTTGCTCTTTAGCAGTACATTAAAAGGTTTTGTCAACCAACGTATGCCATCCTTCCCCAAGCACCTCCAAACCTCAATAGAGATACCATTTGGCCCAACCGCTTTTCCATTCTTCATCCTTTTCAGTACTTCTTTTACTTCCTTCCTACTGATTCTCTTATAGAACATATGATTCAATTCTTCCCTAGAAGTGGTAAGCGGCCCCAATTGTATGTCACTACAACTGCTTTCATTAAATAACTTGTAGAAGTAACTCTTCCAACACTCCTTTATCTCATTTTCCTTTACTAACACATTTTCATCCTCATCTTTAATGCATTTAACTTGGTTTCAGTCTTTGGTCCCCTATCTCTAGTTTTAATAAGCTTGAATATTTTTGTTTCGCCTTCCTTAGCGTCGAGTCATCTATATAGGTCCTCATATGCCTTTGCTTGGCCTCACGAACTGCCTTTTTGGTTTTCTTTTTGCTTCTTTGTACCTCTTCAAGTTCGCTTCATTTCGATCCTTTTGCCAAGATTTAAAACGCTCTCTTTTAACTCTTATCTTATCTTG
>QLOD02000013.1:39472013-39485781 GCA_003260245.2 Sideroxylon spinosum | reverse complement strand
AGGATTTAAGATTTTTTTCCCTGGAAAATTTCATATCTGAACATTGGAAATATGCTAATGAAAAAATTTTTCGTCAAAATTTATTGACTAAATCTATAGAGTTATTTGGAGCTCTAATTTCGACTGTAGTGTCCTATCCAATTTAAGTTTTTTATGCACTTTTACTAAAATTTACTGACGAAATCTGAAGAGTTATTTGGAGCTCTAATTTCGACTGTAATGTCCTATCCAATTTGCTTTTTCTTTGCACTTTTACCATTCTTGTTCCTTGGTCCTCCCTCTTTTTTTTTTTTTTGGGTTTATTTCTTTATTTTCGTTGAAAGGGAGCCTTGGCGCAACGGTAGAGTTGCTGCCGTGTGACCTTGTGGTCATGGGTTCGAGTCGTATAAACAGCCTCCTGCAATGTAGGGTAAGACTGTGTACAATAGGCCCAATGTGGTCTGACCTTTCCCCGGACCCCACATATGTGGGAGTTTCGTGCACCGGGTTGCCTTTTTATTTATTTATTTTCGTTATCAGCCAATTTATGTTGAATTGTGATCGAAGTATACTTGCTAAGTGATCTTCTGGGAATTGACCAGACTTACATTATATTGCAGTATGGGTCCTGATCTGAAGGATGAAGGTAGGCTGGACAAGGAAACTTCAGGTAATAAGGAGAATGTGTGTTCTATGAAGGAGCTGGAAAACGAGCATGTGAGATGTGCAAGTAATTATGAGGATACCTTTGAGATGGAAGCTTTAATGGATGAAAGGACTGTGGGAACGGACAGAAGTGAGGATGTGGAAGTTAATGTACTTGAATGTACAACTTCTGGTGAAATTGGGTTGGTTGAATCTGAATACCAGGAGGCAACTGAGAATTCGAGTTCTTTTGATGATACTGTTTCTGTCATTGAGAATGGTGCAGTGTTGAGTGATGCTGAATTTGAGTCAGAATTACATGGTGATACTTCATTAACATTGCCATTTGGTGGAGTTGGTGAATTTTTTCGAATGAGGTAAACATCTTTCCTGCTGTTCCTTCAGCTTTTGAGTTCGTTATGACAACTCTACTAACAAAAAGACCCAGCCCCTCGTATGAGGCTCCAAAGTCTGCAATTTATACACATCCTCCTCCTCTCCTTAGGTCCCAATATAGGAAAATTGCCATTGTCCTTTCCATTTCTGTTTGATAAATTCTGTTGTATGGATTCTGGAGAAGAGAGGAGCATTGGAGGTCCCCATGGACTATCTGGATCTTGGGATTATATGGGCATCTAATTTCTTCCTCTATTTCTATTTCTGTAACATTACAAAATGGAGGCCTTGCACATAAAAAATCAAGGGGGAGATTTTGCTTATGGATGTGGGGTGATGCTTGCGCATCCATGAAATTGAAATGCTCCAATGGACAAAAACCTGACTTTTGCAGTCAAAGCCCAAGGGCATAGCAGTCAAAGGCTAAGGGTATCTGTGTGCAAAAATTGAGCCACTTATTGTAGTCAGATCCAACTTCCATGTGATCTCTTTGCTAACATACTTGAGCCTATATGAACTAGTTGGGGGTTATGCATGTCGGAAATTATCCCTGTTGGGAGCTTTTTTTTTCCTGGAGACTTTAGGTAGACTTGGGACCCTTATTTGATAAGAAAAGAAAAAAAGGATAATAGCTACATAAACAAGCTAGTTAATGCAAAACGGGCTATTGGCATCTTGTTCTACTCGTCTCTTTCATGAAGCTTGGATAGGTACTCTATTTATTGAAACCTTCTTGCCTCCATTTCATTCTTGCTTGTGATAAACAATAGAACTTATTAGATGAAGGTACTTTGCCCTATTTTTTAGTTTATAGTGTTTATACTCATCTTATATTCTCCTGTACAGAAATATTCATGCTTAACTGCAATTACTGTGGCATATACTTTTGTTGATGATGTTTGCGTTCTCTCAGGAGGAAGAAGGTGACACCTCATTGGAGGAGGTTCATACAACCTCTTATGTGGCGTTGTAAATGGGTAGAATTGCAAATTAGGAAATATCAGTCCCAAGCAATGAAGTGTGACAGAATGCTTGAAAAATATAATCAAAGAAAGCAGTTTGAGTTAGAAAAGTACACATTAGAAGGTTTTGGTGCAAGATCATTTCCATTTTCTGGTCAAAATCGAAGAAAAGAAGTCATGAAGAGGAAGAGAAGAAATAAAGTTGAAGACGCAGTGGATATAGCATCATATATGTCACACCATAACCTGTTCTCTTATTACGGTACAGAATTTCACTGGTGTTTTATCCTGCTTCAAACGTACTTCTATTTTGGGATCGATGTGACTTTTCTAAGTGGTTTATTCCAGAGAATAAGGGGTCTGCTGCTGCTTCTATGGATTATGATTGGGGCAATCAAGGTAAGGAGTCAGAAATTCTTCCTTTGATTCTATAATTACATGATTTATAGCTGAAAGAATAATGGTAGGAGTAGGACACAGGATTGTGGTAGCAGAAGTCATTTACTATATAAGTCTTATATGGTGTTTTGCTGAACGGCTACATAATATGATTATAGGGCTTTGAAATGCATGGAAAATTTTCACACATTTGATAAAATCTACCAGCAAAGCTATTTTATGTCCTACTTGATCAATTTATATACTAGATAAAGGTACTAGCCTCAGCATACCATTTTTCATAAAGATGGTCGTGATACCAAAATCCTCCCATTTGGAGTTCTGGCTTTTGTTAGCCAGTTGTCTATGGATAGTCTACCTTTTGTTAAAAGGTTAGAGATCAATGAGGCGAATTGATTGATTGTCTTTTTTAGCTTGTTGCAAACTCTATTCTTATATCACATCAGCTTGGTCTGTTGCTACACTCTCATATTCCCCCCCCCCCCTCTCTCAAGTTTTAGGAGTAGTGGATTAGAGTGCTCTGGATTTGTATGCACATGAAAGTTATCATTAGGAAACAAGTGGGGGCACATTCCAAGTTGTCAAATTGTTATGGGGTTGAAACTGAAGTCACAACTTGTTCCTTATGTTAGCTAACAAGTGAAAGGGTTGTTTCAGACTTCCAAGTCTCTTCTTTAAAGTTGATGATACTTCATATGTTCAATGGATAATTTTACCTGGAAATAAAACGCATCATTTATGAAATAAAAGTTTTATACTTTCCAAATTTAGAAAATTTAGAATTTGGGAAAATGGTGAGTCTTGTGGGCTTCATTGTGATATGGCGAGTTAGCAGAAAATTTAATTTAAAATTACCTTCTAAGTTTTTTCCTTTTTTTTTTTTTAAGTTATGTGAAAGGAGAAGAGAGGGGGGTGGGGGTGGATATTTGATTGATGACATAGAAAAAGTTTTGATATTACAAATGCATGATTCCCACTGTTGTTTTGCTTCCAGAATGAAATAAGTGTGTGCTTTTCTTGCCCAAGTTAATATTTACATGGTGCTAGAGTAGTGTTGAGAAGATTAGTGTGCTAGATGTGAGATATGTTCTTAGGATCTACCCTTTTTTCCTTCAATGATTTCTGCAGAGAAGACAATCAATGGCAATGATGAGTTTGGCAATGATGAATTGTTATCCCTCGAGTCCAAAGACGGTGACAATTCCTTGGAACATATCCTCTGGAAGATTGGAACTCTACAGTCACAAGTTAGCAATATGAAAATCCGAATGAACAAGGTAATGAGTGAAAATGTTGCAATCTTCTCTTCTACTGACCAGTTGAGCTTGCTTGAATCATGCAACGCATGGACCAGCTCTGTTCGAAATCCTGCTTTTCCTCCCAACAATGGAGACAGAATGCCTGTAGGATCTTCTTATGCTGCAACTCAGCTTATGACCGAGTATAATGTCGGTGAGCCGGTAATGCCTGGAACTGCAGCTTTGAGTCATGAAAAAGTTACCCATGTTTATGATAAAGTTGAAATCAGGGATCAGCCTGACATTGCAGGTCCTTCCAAACACGTAAGTCTTTCTTGTTAGGCTCTCAGCTAAAACCTACACCCAGTTCTCTGGGTTTGATAATAAGTCCTTGTCAATCATGGTTGTGTAAATTACCTTCTTATTGTTTCTGTAATTAGACTCACTGAGGAATTCTTTTAACTGAACGCAGTTTTTTATTTTTAGTTTGAATATGGCTGGCTTGGTTATTCCTAAAGCTATAGCCCACATTGTCCACCCATTAGTTTTTGACACAATGAAGAAAGACTTCTTTCTTCATATAGTCCTTATGCATTGATGTATGTACTCATTTGGTGACTTGGAATAAGTAGATTATAGACGTGGAGTTGTAGTTTCTAAAGTTTTTGCCTTATCAATTTTCCTAAACCGATTGTGGGTTCTTATCTTAGTGATGGTAACTGTGGCAAATGTGCTTGGATAAATGTGTTTGCTGGCAACTTTTACGATCCAAAGCAACCCTTCACCTGTACATCACAGTTGCGTGCCACCCTCTCATCTTTCCTGTTCTTCTGGATTCATGTCTCATTGGGTATACGATTTATATCTGTATCGGTCGAGACTTCAGTTGCTGCAACTCTCTTTCTTCTCCTCCTTTCTTTTTTGCTTGTTCCTTAGTTTGGTGAAATAACGGATTCAACAGTGTAGGGCTCCTTCATGTGCCCAGGGGAGAGACAGGTTGAGATGGCGTGTATTGATTAAATTAGTCGAGTGCAAGAGAGCCAACCCCCACCTCCCTCTCTCTTCTTCCTCTTCCCTTTTTGTAATTGCATTTGACGTCTTACCTGGTTAACCAACTGGATTAGCTCAGCTGATCAGAACCTGAATTGTAACTTCGTTCAAGAGGTTACAGGTTCAAAGCTCCCCGGGCACAGTAAATGTGGGAAGGTTGGTAAGATAGACTTCCTTATCTTGTCAAACTGTAACAAGTCCTTGGCTGTGGGTTTGAGCCCCATTGCTACGCAAATCCAAGACTTTTTGCCATACGGATTGAGGGGCCATTTTGTGTGCTACCAACCTTGATTCCTTGCTCAGGTTGATCTGACAGGAAATCTCCCGACTAGCCTCTTTAACTAACTTACCATGAGGCTTTTGAAACGTATCATGTTCTGTTGATTTTTGTTTATACTCCAGGCTAATTCATCCTTCATGCATACAGATTGAAGATGGAGATTTAATTGATAATCATAGAGCCTGGGAAGAGCTGAATGACTTCAAAGAGTTTCAGAGTCAGCCCGCAGAGAAGCTCCCTGTGCCAAAGCAAGTGCAAAATAGCTCCATCCCTCCATTTCATGTTTTAGAACCCGACCTGCCAACAGATGATCAACCACCTCCAAAGATGCGTTCCATTTCCAAACTTTCTCCAACGACCAACAAGGGGAAAAAGCGAGGTAAACAGCAGGCTGGTTCGAGTAGGTTGAGCAGACAATCCACAGGTTAGTGGAAAGTTGATAGTTTCTTTGTGATAGAGGAATTAATGGAGCATTCTAAGGTGAATGATATGTCATTGGTCTTCGAGCAATTAATAAAATCTGTACATGCTGCTTATAATGCAATGATCTCTCTCTCTCTCTCTCTCTCTCTCTGTTCATGAAATGAAATTGTACAAATTGCTCTTACCGCATCTGTACATGCAATTATTTTGGTTTTGATCTCTCTTTAGCCCATATGTGTACATGCAATTAGTTTGTATAATTTGTCTATTAAGAACTATGCTGGTGTACTGATTCGGATTTTAAAATATAATTGAGTTCTCGACAACATTAATACTGTTCCAACAAGTAGGAGATTATGCTTTTGTTTTCTTTGAATGATTGGTGGGATGATTGTGTTTTGTTATGGTTGACTTGGTGAGAGCTAAGGAAAAGCTTCATGGGCTAACCGGAGGTACCTTCCTTGTGTGATGATGTAATAGAGCTTTCATTAACCAGTGTGTTCATGTTCTTGCAGCTAAGGTACTTGTGCTATGTTTGGATGCCCATATGCTTCAGGAAGCAAAATGAGAATTTTCTAGGCCAGCAGAAATTTTTATGTTTGGTTGATCTGTCGACCAAAGAATTGGAATATTCCTCTTCTCAAACTTGCAGAATACGTGATTCATTCTGATGTTGGATATGAATGGTATGATATTTGGAAATTCCACCAAGGGTGTGACTTTTTGTGAGGAGTGAATTGATAAAGAATCATTGGATCGAACGAAAAGGAAATCATAATTTAGTTTTTTAATTTTTATTTTTATTTATTTATACGCACCAAGCATTTTGTAAAAAGAATGGGCATTTTTTGGATGCATCAAGTGTTGAAATTTCATCCCCATTTTCGTTCTAGTTCTCGTTAGCAATCAAATATAGCATTAATTTCCGGCCTGCTACTGGTGCAATCACCTGCTACCGGCAAGTGGGTTGGACAAAGCGGCGCCGGCGATGAGTGAGGATGAGGTGGTTTTTACTCCTTAACGCCAACTAATCCTTTCTTTGGATGGTTCACTTCATCCTTCCAAAACGTGCAAAGTCTACTCTAATAGAATCTATGATGTATTTTTTATTTTTGAAAAATAAGTGAAGTTTATTCGAAATTTATTTTTTTTTCCAAAAAATTACTTAAAATTAAATTGATTCGTTGTTTTTTTTTTTTTTTTATTTTGAAAAAAAATTTCTAAAAAACACTCAAATAATTTGTTAGATTGAATTGTTACTAGGACGTATAATTTTAAGTTTTCAAGTGTTAAGGCTCAGGCAAAGATACATTTTTAAGGTAATTACGCTTTATTTTTTTAGGGTTTACTCAAAAACACATAAATCCTCTCCAGCAGAAAAGTTGATACAAAGTTTCCTCGTAATTTGGATTTAAGTACGAAATTAACAAAATTTAAACCAAGAAAGTTCAAATGTATTCACATAAAAGACATCATTGAGAAAAACAGATACAAATTTATTTATGGATTTCATATTGAGCCTTTTTAGAAAATAAAAGTATATTTTATTTTAACATAAAAATAAGTAAAATTTTTTTTTTTACCTGTATATTTTTGTGATAGTCTTTTTTGTTTGTATTTTTTTTTCTGAATCAAATTTTGACCCCTGAAAGCATAAATTCTATTAAATTTAACAAATTTTATCAATTTTATATTTTAATCTAAATCATGTGAATCTCTCATGAAAGAGAGCAAAATCAGATAAATACTGAAGCTTCCATCATAAACTTAAATACAAAATTTCACAACTAAGTTTTGATTCACAACTACCATGAATGCTTTTTGCACATAAAACTTACACATTATAGACATCTAAAAACAGTAGAAAAACTACTAGTCTAACCAGGGATTTGCAACTCAAACCAGAAAGACTGTATTTCCATCAAGATCAGAACGCTCAACTCACTTCCAAGTTATCTATTATTTCAAAATGCATTTGCATGCTAGGCGGCTTATCAGCAAAGTAAAATCTCTCACACAAGCTTAGTTTGCCTCCGCTCTTCTGGGCTGCCAATTGAAGCAGCTGAAGAAGTTTCTCCTTTTCGTTTCTTATCCAAACTCTTTGGCTATCACACCATTGCCTGGGAGTTCCATGGAGGACAATACGAATTCCTGCAGCACCTTGCATTATTATGCGCTTGGAGATTCTTTCGATTACATCGCCATTGGTGAGGTATGCTCCAGGAGAATTTAAACCAACGTCTACGTAATGGACCTCAGTTATGCTGTCTAAGAGGCTTTCTTTTGAACTTGGTATCATTTGATTCTCCTCCTGGGTATCAACAGGGTCCCCATGCATTAGCTGTGTACTAATGCTATCCGAATGCTCGGAGGATTTGGCTGCAGAGAAGCCAAGCTCAGTTAATAGCTGGTTAAGTACAGTTCCACCCTTGCTGAATCCAATGATATATGTTTTGGGTTGACGTAAACATGATGAAGATGCTTCTGCTTGGAATGGCTTTGCTCGTCTCCCTGAAATGAGGTTTTTCGCCTGCCACATTGGTGAGAATGGAATTCAGATGCTATTGCAAGGAATTTATGAACATGGCTGCTAAATTGGAATACGAAGCGGAAACAAGTCAGCTGACTGGTTATAACAACGATTGCAGAATTGCACAAGAAAATTGACAAAGGAATTATAACAATTTGGACAATTGGAGCAGCTTGGTATGCTAGAAGAATATATAAATGGAGGTGACACGAATACATTCTCACATTTAAACTAATTCAAGTATGGACCTTTCGAATCATGAATATATATTAATGCAACATATTGATTTAATACATCTCATAATAAACTCTGCAATCAATTACAGTCATGAAATGAAGCAGCAAACGGAAATAATTGCAACACTAGGAAATAGGAATTCAAGGTGCACATGCCCTTTAAGATGGAAGAAGCTTCTCTGTCAATTGCATGATAGGTTCCACCTCCCTTATCCTTTACTTTTGATTAACATCAAGATTCCCCAAGGATTCATTGTAACACTCGTACTTAGAATTTCCTTTCATTTCTTAAATAGATACACATTTGTTTCAACATCCTTAGATTTCTATTTTTGCTGCTTAATTTTCCAGATAGCAGATATTATATGCCCTCCGCCTTTTACAATACTGATTTTTCAGTACACCTTCATACTTGTTCATACCTTTACTGAACTAGAAAATAGCACACAAGTGCTCAAAGTATGACTAGCAGCAAAGTATAAAGTTATTAAGAGGTCTACTTGACTTGAAATCGATAGAATTTGAGCAATAAAATTTTTTAAACAGAGGTTTGAAAATGCAAGCTGATCAGAAATACCTCTTTAAGGCAATTCGACAAAAGAGTAACAGTTGATGTGGAAGCTGGAAATCCAGCAGGGTTGTATGATTTTGGCTCTCCCCAGCTGTTTACAGATGGAATAAAGTCTTTGTAAACAGCAAAAGGCCCATTAAAAGTGGAAGCCTCAATGATCCATGCATTTATAGAACCACCAAATTTTGAAACCAGAATTTCAGCAATTCCCTGCAGATCCGATAGCCTCTCAATCACTGGATTTCCAGTGCCTTCTACTCTATCTCCATTGAAGAAGATAGCATTCGCAGAAGGTATCTGCCATTCACATACAATGTAAAATAGAGTCAGGTATCTTTCAGTGAGACAAAATACACAAATTTGGAGCATGGTCACTACAATAATGATAGTTCAGCTTCTGCAA
The DNA here is from genome assembly GCA_003260245.2 of Sideroxylon spinosum. Classification (NCBI taxonomy): domain Eukaryota; kingdom Viridiplantae; phylum Streptophyta; class Magnoliopsida; order Ericales; family Sapotaceae; genus Sideroxylon; species Sideroxylon spinosum. The sequence goes on along the minus strand of QLOD02000013.1, from coordinate 39,476,669 downwards.
AAAAATATGATATGATTAGAACGTTCCACTATTCCTTCTTCCATTAAAAACCTGCATATAGAATGGTGTTTCTCAAGATTGCGGACCAGAAAGAGAAATAAAGACCTTGAGTTTCGGTAATGTGAAGTTGTTAACTGGAAATCGAATTCAAAGTTTGACGGCAATGTCATTGTGAAAGGCATGTATTGTTAGTTTTTCAGGGTTTAAAGAGAAAAACTTACAGTTAGAGCTTTGGAAGAAGATGAGAGGCAGAGAGATGCTGCAACTCTGTAGTAAGCGTTACTCTTAGGGTGCAATGGAACCTTTAAGATTCCACTCCAACGGTCCATGGACGAAAGAACTGCAGAACAGATTGCAAGGGAAGACTTTAGGAAGGAACATGCTCTCTCCCACAACAATAAGATCATAAAGTCTGAAACCCAACAAGAACAGATTGGAACAGAGCAAAATTTGTAAGAAGCAAATGGTCTAAATGCTCTTGGAAATCATCTCCTTTGCTTCAGAACCCCCACCAATCAAATTTGAAAGGAATTATTGACTTAACATTGTGTCATCGTAATCATCCCATCTTTCCTACCTCTCCCCTAAGATAGTCCTAAAGTAATAGGTATTAGCCCAAATAGTTTTAAGAGTGACACTAAATCATAACTTATTTCATTATGATGATTAACAGCCAATAAATACTATCTATGCCAAAATGTTTTGCACATTACAAAGAAGCACTGTCTAAAGCTTGTACAATCTCATTAGAAAATCACACCCAATCTAGCAGGTTTAAGCTAGAACATGAAGCTCTAACCAAAACATATTAATTGTAGCATAAGCCCAGATCACATAACTTACCATTTGAACCACTATACTATTAAATTTGAATTTTGCTTGGCCTTCCCAATTAGATAATGTTATTTCCAAAGGAAAATTTTCTTGCCTCCAAAGCAGTTCCAAACCTAAACAATTAATGTTGCCTCAATTTCCCCAGCTACAAAAAACTGTACTGGGTTAATAACATTTCCCCCCTTCTGTTCTGTATATAATCTTGATTTTCTTCATTCTAAGCTAATAATGAATCTTGATTTTCTTCATTCTAAGCTAATAAAGTGGAGAAGCTCAATTGTCCACATATAGGTTGCAAAAGCGGAAAATATAACAGTTTTTACACTGAAATGTACTGCTTTTGTAATCGGTGATTTCCTCTTACGTGAGTTGAGTTTCAGAATGAACCCCGAGAATAATTTTCATGGCAACATGTATTACCCCAATTTAGAGGTCTTCAGAAACACCCAATTCCATAATGTTTCAAAATCTTCATATTGAACAAAATGGTGTCCCATAAATCCATATCTGAAAATTTAATATCCTAACAACAGAAATATATTCAACTAGGCATTTTTGCAAACAATTCATGCACACTTAAATCAGGATTTAACAGCCCTCTAGTTTGCAAATGCTTGAAAAGAACCCAATTCAGATAATATAAGAATTACGCAACCAACAGCTGTAAATCCATCGATGAACTTGATAACAGAGTAAAAAGCTACATAACAGTTGAAAAAATAATAATAATAATAATAATAACTCAAACCACAAGCAGCAGATTCCAACTATCGTAATAAACGAATAGATTGGAAAGAGATGTTTTCGTTGACCTTATCAGGTGACAATACAAGAATTCACGTCCTTAACAAATAGAAAGAGGGCTTGCTTATGTCTATGTCTGTTAGACTGTTACAGAGATTTTGCACAACGGGAGACGAGACCAGAGCAGAAGAATTGGATCTCTCGGGTCGGGTCCCCGTTTCGGTGTCGGTGAAATAATTTCGGGTTTCATGGTTGCTTTAATTTCCTTAAAAATAAGTCAAATAAACAAAAAAAATTAAAATTAAAATTAAAAGTTAGTAGTCAAAAATTATTATTTTTTTTCCTTTCCTAAACTTTAAAAAAAAAAAAAATCAAACCTTTTCAGTAACCAACTAAAAAATTAATATTCAAGAATTAAATTTTTTTTTTTTGGTTATTGTGTTTTTCCTAAACTCACCTTAAATATATATCGGATGTGTTTGGTATACCAAAAAATACTAAAAAAACTTTAAAAATATCTAAAATAATTCATTTTTTATCTCACTGCACGTATTACGAATCATATATTTTATCTTATTTTATCTCATTTTTTACTATACCAAACACATCATGTGTTACTAACACAAAAACAAAAATAATAAATAAAAATTTTCATATATATATATATATAACTTATTACGACGCAAGCTAGGCGGTGAGCTTTAGCATCGTATTAAAGTTTCACTTTTTAATTAATAAAACCATTTTTTTTACAAAATCACATAATCACGTAATTTTTTAAAAAATTTCGGGCCGCTGGTCGGGCCTCGGGCCGAGACTGCCTAACCTAAGCCCTGACTCAGGGGGTTGGGGTTGGCCGGGCCTGTACGGAACGCTGGGCCGGGCCAGGCCGGGCTAATTTTCGGGTCAGGTCGGGTCGGGTCGAGTCATGGCCGACCCGCCTTTTTTACATCCCTAGTCGTAGAGCGGGCAAGGGTACTTTCTTATCTTATTTCAACTCCCTTTGTACTTTTTTTTTTTAAATCCCTACAATCTCTTTGAAATTTAAATTTTCTACTCATTTTATTAAACAAATTAGGAGATTATATTTTTTTTTATAAATTTAAACAACTCCAAACACCATTGAATGATAAAAGAGTTTTATTATTATTATTATTTATTTATTTATTTATTTATTTATTATTATTATTATTTTTTTTTTTTTTTGAAGCTGTTTGTTGTTTTGTTTGCAAGAAAAGGAACCAGCGAAATAAAATAGGAGAAAAATAAGCCATCTTATTTATATATATCAACTCAAGAAACTTGCAAAGAACCGTGTTCGCACAAAGCTTAGTGAAGCTTTACTATTACAAATAAAGCTTCTATACATCGAGCCATTATTTGACAACATTAATTGATAAGATGATCATTCGATCCTGATCAAACTCCACTGGTAATTTATTTGTGGTTTGATCCCTCCACCTTAGTTGATGCTATCAAAAGATCAAAAAGAAAAACAATACTAGTAAGTAATTTAATAAGCAAATTAAAAAAAAAAAAAAATACTTTAGAGAGATCAATCATCCCGAATATGCATTCAAAACAAGTACTTACGCATCACGATTGGTGGTTCGAGAGACTGGGTTATCCATTTGAACACCGCATTTGGTGGGGAGATTTTGGGCTACGTACAATCATCTTTTAAGTTGGCGTAGCCATTGGCGGCCTGCTTAATGCAGTTGCACGCCATTCGCTTGGCCAGTGTGGTTGAAGCCCAGGCTGCCAGCCTTTGACGTTTTTCACGCCGTCGCAGCACGCCGGTGCTACAGCACCACTTCCGGTGATAGCAGCGTGGCCTGCTTCCACCTCGAGCTGAGCCATGGCTACAACAACCATCGCTATGACTACTCCTTTCATCATATCTTCGACTTCCTAGTTCGAGGCTATTCCTTTGTGATTTCTTTCTTTCTTCCTCCACTTCGTTTGAAAACATTTTATTATTAAAATTAATTTTATTTAAAAATAAAAATTTTATTTCATTTCATTTCATAAATGAATTTTTTTGTTCAAAATTCAATTTGAATTTAAAAATTAAACTAATTTAGTTTAAGAGAAATAATAAGTTTGATCATGTTAATAAAAATATAAAATATAATATAAGAGAATAAATTTATCTACTTACTTACATTACTTAAGAAAATAACGAATTTTCATTAACTTCTGTTGTTTTAGATTGGATTTCAAATGATTTATAAATCTTAATCTTCATTTGGTTTGTTTTTCCGTTTCTATTTTCTGTTTTTGTTTTTTTATTTTCTGTTTTGAATTCGTTTTCTATTTTATACTTTTGAAAACAAGAAAAACAATTCTAACGCATTTGGTTACTTGTATTTTCAAAATTTGTTTTTGAAAACAGAAAATGAGTTTATATATAAAATGAAAAATTATAAAAATTCGTTTTGAGTGTTTTCAATCTAAAATAAAGAAAATATCAGTAAAAAAAATATAACATTTTCTATTTTCTTGTTTTAGGACTTTTAATACATAAAACGAAAACAAAAAACCAAAAAAAAACCAAATACAATGTTAAAAAATTTAAGTTACAAAATGAAATGAAATTTAACTCATAAAATTATATTTTAATTTTGAATATAGGAGTCGATGAGAATTCTCAGAAAATCAAATCAAATTTATGATTCCGAACTTAGTAAGAGAGTCTCGAGTAGGGTATGGTAGCACTTTCACGATGAAATATAGAGTACGTACAGATTTGGGGATGAAAGCGTTAACTAATATCAGTTGCCTTATTTTGGATTCTTGGACTGATCACTCTTAACCGTTTTGGTTGCTTGAATTCCATCACTTTTCTTCGTACGTTTCAGCTTCAGTTTTTCTTTTCCCGAAAACCTATATATATCTCTTATCCATGCGCGCACTTCGATTTCATAAAATTAAGTACCCACTTCTCCAAGTCATGACGCTATAGCATACCTTAATTTTGTCTAATATTTCACTGCCATGCCTGAAAGTGCCGCCAATTGTAAACAAGCTGATGAGTGCTAGTTGCTCATGATGGATGGACCCAGCTTCGTTTAAGGA
>QLOD02000013.1:39318848-39330699 GCA_003260245.2 Sideroxylon spinosum | reverse complement strand
AATGAATAGTGAAACATCAATCCCATCAATAAATAATAAAACACCACTCTTTTATAGTAGATAGATATATACAATGTATGTATGTATGTATAACAGCAACTCTCTATCCGGATATGAATTAATTTGTTTGGAAAAACATTGTGATTCTCAAGCCCATTTTCCTGTGTCCTGATTACACTAGTTTATACAATTTCAACATTTATTTGTAACCGATTTCTCATATCCTCCGAATTTTGTTCACTCCTTCGTGTCAAGAACTAGAATTGGCTGGCTACTCCAAGATGATTCCATCGTAAATTGTTTTGTATTGGAATGCAAAGCTTTGTAGTGAGAGTTCTGAAAATTTGACTTTTGAGTGCTTTTTAGATTAGCAAGAGGAAGTGGTCATCTTTACAAAGAAATCAACTATTGCGGTCGGGATCGTGCGAACGCTCCACAGCTGTAGTGTAAAATGACACCAAAGATCAAATGAACACCATAAATTTTTGGATAGCAGGATAAATGCTCTCTCTACAAACCCTGCTCTCATAAATCTCATTTGGATGATATTGTATACAAACATGCACACTAATTACAGTGAAGAATTTTGAATTTCATTTCGTATATTTGATATTCAAAATTATAAATAGTTCAAATGTTTTTCACAATCCCAGCAAATTTCTTCATAAGCCAAGCTTTGCATCACAATTTGAGCACTAATACATGACAATTGTGAAGGTTGCTGAAAAGAATATAAAGAAACTCTTACCCAATTACTATCATTCACAATGCATAATATTTAGTTTGATTAAAATATACTTCTAAGGAAGCATTTACCCCCCCCCCTTCTTCAAAAAAAAAGAAAAAGAGAAAATCCTCAAAACCTACTATTTGACAGCTCAATCTGCATTGCCAATGTCTTTCTTAATCCAACGTCTGACTTGCTTTCTTGAATTTTGCCCTCTGTGCTTCCTCATGCCGGAGTTGTTCCTTTGCTCAATGGTGCTGGGCCTGTTTGAAGGACCACTGGAATCTGATACTGACATAACCTTAGTTTCTGTGCTTTGTTGGTTGGCGATTTCTTCAGCTGATACAGTTGTAGGTCGTGGGATCATCCGCGGAAGAAACATGCCGGGCAATAATACTTCATTTCTTTTGGGCTCAATCAAGCCACTGTTCTCCTGCTGCAGTTTTAAAATGGCTTCAAATTTCTGCCTCCTGATTGTCTCCGAATTGGACTCTAGAAGGTTCTCCTCATCATTAACTTTGCCATCGTTGGAACTCTGAAATTCAACATGGAAGAGGTCGCTTAATATGCCTAGAACTCAAAAAATAAAAATTAGAGGAGATTGACAACAATCTCGCAGCCAGCTGGCATGGAGAACACTGTTTTCAAGGCCCCAGCAAATTCATTGTCCAAGTAATAGGACTAAAAAAGTCGCATAACTGGCATCATGCATCAGTTATCAATCCACCTCCCAAGGCCAAATGGAGTAATAGAATTGTATTGAACTCAGTTAACAATGAAGCAAGCACAAGCAACTGACATGCTATCACTTGATTGAAAAAAATATGAATTCTAGTTAAATGCAACAACACTGACAATCAATTCAGTATATGGGTCAATCAGTTTATGACCAATAATCACCATCAGTGAGAAGCTACAAAAAGCATAGTGACATTTAACTGTAGAAGGAAACTTGTTACTGAAAATAAAAATTTATGTACATGTATATATTGCTTAGATCATGGTTGCGGAAAGTTTGATCACTGATCACATACCGGCTGAGAATGAGCACCAACCAAGTCAAGCACGTGTTCAATATCTTTGGCATGAAAAACTTTACGACAAACAGGGCAGCTACCTGTACTCTGTTCCGCTGTTCCATCCATGCCTGTACAAAAAGCAAACAGTACCACGATGGCATGAATAGAGGCAAACATGGACACAATCTCTAGGCATAAAAACACAGTAGTATCTTGCCATATGTGACATGGTAACTTCATAGGACATAGAGTCCTATCTGACTTATCAAAAGATCACAAAAGTGCACATGTGCTACACATGTACTGCAATGTGCATGTGCTAAGATCTGGGTTCATAACCCACGATGTTTGCTGGCATATCAAAATTTCTTATGCATAAAGAAGAACCTTTTCTTTCAACAAAATTATGCTGGTGGAAGGAAATAATCACCATCATTTAAGACATGGCAAACAAGACTGCTAAGAAGCAGTGAGGATATACCATATGGGTCCCTTACCCACAATCCTGAATCAATTTAGGATCTAGGTCTCAAGGACCCTCAAAGCATAATCCTGAGTAACCAAGGATCCAACCACGGACCTGCAAGCCACACCTAGCAAGATTGCTGGCTCAGGTAACCACATCTCTTAAAGATCTCGCTCGGAAACCACTCAATGCAACCAAATGGACCCTTAGTTCCACACCGACCCTTTAAGAAAAAGAGGGGCAAAAACCAACCTACCACATCAATTAGCCTTGCCTACCCAAACTACCACCACCAAGTGGCACCCCTAGTTGGATCCCAAACTCCCACATCTTGGACATCTTCTGCCACCACCAACTCAGGCTATCGTCAGCAGCCTAAGCTCTGTCAACATCAATCCGGTCTTTGTCACACGTAGTTCTGTGATAACAACACTCCTGACATGCAGAGCTGGATGAATACTTCCCTTGCATTCCGGATCCTTTGTTATGTCTTATATTAGGTCACCGTCCATCTTTCCCTCCAAATGCTCACCTACCTGGGACCTCACCACTATAAATACAACTTAGTACCCTCATTCACTCATATAAGATATTCTTCTACCCACTTGACATTCAATAGCACTACAAACTCTCTCTCTCTCTCTCTCTCTCTCCCCCTCCCCCCACCCCTCTTTTAGTTGCCTTGCTAATGCTCTACCCTCACCTCCATCATACGCCCCTTGGGCCATTCAGCAATTATTTCTCACTAGGACCTAGCCTTCAAGGATCCTTCCACACTTGCCTCACTCATATCCACATAAGCGTAGACACTTTTAAGGTGTCATATCCGTGTTGGAGACTAACACCTGTCTAAACTTGTCATATTATTTTTTATTTTTTAGAACCAAACACTCTTTCATTGGTCAAGAGACATACACGTCCTATTATTTTTTATTTTTTTAGAACCAAACACTCCTCCAGTTAGTTTGAGAGACATACATGTCCGTCACTTAGAGATGCATGAAATAAATTATATTTTTGAAGAAAAAAACTTACAATTAAATAATAAGACCAAAATAATATGATGTTCTATTTACTAATTACTTATCCCTTCAATTTTCTAATCCTTTGAATTTTAAATAAAATTTTCTAGAATAGACAAATTGTTTTCAATACAAAACTAGGCAACTGTCATGTTGTATTCATACCAAGTGTCCACCTCTCTGCTTCTTAGAAAAAGAGTATAGTAGATTAGATTCAACACGTTTCGTGTCTAAATATGAGCAGAAAAAGTATACTAAAACAAGAGGGAAAAGCAAATACCGTCCACAAAATATTTCACTCAAGATTACTCCAACTGTGAATAAAGCACCAATGTAAGATTCTAAGAGAATACATAAACAAAAGAGTTTCAAAGCTAAACAAGGTTTGAATATCTTTCACAAGTGAAAATTGGAGCACAGTTGCTAAAGCATGGCAGAATGAAGAGTAATGAATTCAGCAAGTGCAGCCAGATGGACAATTAGTTGTCATAAAAAATTACTCAGCATGAAAACAACTAATAAACAAATTTTATTAAACAAGCTATAAATAACATGAAAACAATTAATACCATGCATAACAAGTAATAAAAAAGAAACAAATTTTTGGGTCACATTAAATTTGTTGTTCACATGAGTTGCAGAGAGCTGATGGTTGCAAAGGTGACTCATCAGGTGAGGACAGCCCATGGCAATAGTAGATAGAAGCAGCATTTTGGAACCAAACACTGACAGTGATGGTCATTGGTTGACAATAGGGAGTAGGTGACGATGGTGGTTAAGAATATCAGATGAGGAGGCAAGGGTATCATGGTGTGCATTAGTTGCAGCAGTAACAGGGACAGGAGACAAAAGCATTTGCAGAATCATTAGGAATCAGAGTAGTGAAGGATGCATAGATGTGGCAGAGGCAACAAATACTGCAACTTTAGGCATCAAAAGAGGTGATGGTGGTCAAAAAGCAACACGACCGCACCTATGGTGACTGTGGTGGCAATTGATATTGTAGGAGGACAATTAAATGAAAGAAAAGTCTTAGCCCGTATGCATTCACATCGATCATCAACACCATCTGATTGTTCTTCCTCTGTGCTAGTAGGAATCTTTTTCTATCTGCTCAAAAGTTAACTTTTGTTTTGTCAAAGAAAGCAAAAATTGACTTGTTTTACAAACCACGTGTGATTTTGAACACTTTACCATCTTGCCACATTCATAAACTCTGCACAAAGAAATTATATTCGACTGAGGCTTTCTAGGCATGCAAGCTCAAAAGATTTTGGAGAAACCACCAAAAGCAGTATTCTCATACATGGGACATTTTACAGTATTTCAACAAAGTTGAACAAATTAAAATATCTAAATCTACAATGAAAACAACAGGGTGTGTTCAATAATGCAATTATTTCTTGCTTTCTTCTCCTCGAAAATCTCTCAAATGCATTTAAAAAAAAAAATTGTCAACTGTAGTTCAGTATTGACATCATCTGCATACCATTAGGACCTAGACTCGATAATTTTTTTAAGTGTTGATAAACATCTTCATGACGGTGATGCCACTTCATTTTTATCAGATGATGTCAATTTGTTAATTGATGAGAAGAAAACAGCTCTATCCATACTAAAGAAAAGGGTGCCCGAACTGAGTTTTCTTTTACCTCCATCAAAGCTAATGTAATGATAATGCATGTTAAAAAGTACTCCCCATGGACAAACCCAAAGCATCATGCTACTTTGACACACAGATGAGCACTTGAATCCAAGATTTAAGTCATGGGCAAGGCAACTTCCCGTAAACTAGTCGCAGGACACCTTCTTTCTTGAATTAAGTTGCCAGAAATCCAGCAGCCATTCATCTTTAAGGCTTCGTTTGTTTTGAAGTAAAACATTTTACTTTGAAAAATATTTTCCAAATTAAAAAGTTTTTACGGAAAATTTAATTTCCTTTTCAAGTTTTGCTGTTTGGCGAAACATTGGGAAAAAAAATAATAATTTACTGATACCATAGTAACAGTGATAACAGGGATGCAACAGGCAGTTAGGACTTGTTTTTGGATTGTTGTGGGCAACCTCAGGGGATGAAGCCTCCAATAAAAATGATTCACTGATTTTTCTAATGAAAATCATTTTTGGGATTTTGACGGACAAGATTTTTAGCAAAACATAAATAAATATTACGTACTTTTTGTCTTGGCAAACAACTAAAAATGAGCAGAATATTTTACCCTAAAATTTTACATAAAACAAACAGAGTCTGAATTACAATTGATCATCTCTGGTTCAAATCATACCTCTCAAGTCCCATGTGTCATTTCAATGGTTCAACCCCCATACAAATTGAACTAATTGTTTGATTACATGGCATTTGAACATATTATCAGTGGAGCCATATCAAACACAAGATAATCACCTTCAGAAGAAAGAAATGAAACCATTTTCCGTAGAGAGAAGTGTGAATTTATTAAATTCGCTTAATTGTTGCAACTTGCAACCGGCTGAATCCGAACCACAAGTCACATCCAATAGACCAAAAATTCAGCAAGGACATCCAAAGGCCCTATTTAAGAGTTCTTATAACTAAATATGCCACCTCAAACTATTCATACAAATACTAAATTTTACCATTCATGACCTTTAGCTTACCTTGTTGATTTATCATATCCCTGGAAGCACGCAATGACGCCCTCGATGAATTAGTTTGGTCAATTTGTTTTTGCAACTGGAGCCAATTCCACCATCTTATAATGCACTCGCTGGTGTAATTGAATGAATTAAGTAAATCATAAACCAAATGCACCAGTTCATAGAAAAGATATGTACTCAACAGCATAAACATAAACAGGATGGCAATAAAAGTAGGATCCAGAGTCTTACCAATGAAAGCAATGGAAACAAGACATTAACTTCATATATGGCAATATATTATTGCCTGCATCTTCTTCAACCAATGCATACAAACACAATGGACAATTTCCATCAGGATGATTCATGCTGGAAAGCCTTTCCATTGCTTCCTAGTAATATGTTAAGACTGTAAATGTTTTGAAAAGTGCTAGATATCTACATTTGAAAGAGTAACTATAATTCCAGATTTTGCAGATTTAATACACACACATTTAACCGTCAATGATGCAAACGGTATATACTAAATTTTAATGTATTGATCACTTTGCATCTCCATGGGACAGACCAAAGTCCACAAAATTTTAGTCAAACAAGATCAAAATCCAATATTAAGAGGTGTAGCTCCAATGTCTAAATAACAATATCCTGCTAAATTTGCAGTAATAACAAAGTTAGTTCTTCATAAAAGGATTTTTCTTTATAAGTGTGCTCTCCACACAAGATAATATTCTAGTCCAACCAGCACACCCACGCACCCCCAAAATATATATATATATATATATTCTTCAAAACTTATCAGAGGAATGAATATGTAATTGCTCAGGATTTGAAGGTAGACAACTTAAAATATTCAAGAAAACATACTTGACACATAAGAAATAAGAAAATAATTTTTTTAGTACAACAATGTTGATTCGAGAATATGGTAATCTAACCATTTACAACTTGCTTCCTTACTTTCGCTGAAAATATCCAAGGTTTTGTTTGGTTTGGAGAGAAAAGAAAGAAAAAAGAATGGGAAGTGAAATGGAGAGAAAATAAGTATCGTCTAGGTTAGCATTTCAAGCTTTGTTTGGTTTGGAGAGAAAAGAAATAAAAAAGAATGGGAAGTGATATGGAGAGAAAATAAGTATCATCTCAGTTAGCATTTCTCTTCCCTCACTCCCCCAAACCAAAAACCAGACAAAGAGGAAGGAAAATTTATGTTCTCTCTTCTTTTGCATTTCCCTTCTCACCAAATCAAACTGAACTCACAAAAAACCTTAGTCCCAAACCAAACATAGCATAAATAAAAAAGTAACTAGTATAACTTAGAAAAAAAGGGGCCGTGAAAATAGAGAGAGAGTATACCGTGAAAATAGAGAGAGAATAAGTTTCATCTCAGTTAGCATTTCTCTTTCCTTACTCTCCTAAACTCAAAAAACAGACACACAGGTTTTTTCCATTTCCCTTCTCTCAAAACCAAACTGAACTCAACGCAACAAAACCCTAGTCCCAAACCAAACATGGCATAAAATAAAGAAATAACTATTGTAAAGTTAAAATTATGAAGTGGCATTATAGATCATTGCAACAAAAATAAGGAAGTACAAACAGCTAATATAAACACAATAAGAAATTTTCATTTATATATAAAGAAAACATAGGACAAGGGTGAACAGGTTGGGGTGATTGGACTGACTATTTTAGAGCTCCAAGGTCCATGCAACCTTGTTATTATGTAAATACAAAAACCAGACAAAGAGGAAGGAAAATTTATGTTCTCTCTTCTTTTGCATTTCCCTTCTCACCAAATCAAACTGAACTCACAAAAAACCTTAGTCCCAAACCAAACATAGCATAAATAAAAAAGTAACTAGTATAACTTAGAAAAAAAGGGGCCGTGAAAATAGAGAGAGAGTATACCGTGAAAATAGAGAGAGAATAAGTTTCATCTCAGTTAGCATTTCTCTTTCCTTACTCTCCTAAACTCAAAAAACAGACACACAGGTTTTTTCCATTTCCCTTCTCTCAAAACCAAACTGAACTCAACGCAACAAAACCCTAGTCCCAAACCAAACATGGCATAAAATAAAGAAATAACTATTGTAAAGTTAAAATTATGAAGTGGCATTATAGATCATTGCAACAAAAATAAGGAAGTACAAACAGCTAATATAAACACAATAAGAAATTTTCATTTATATATAAAGAAAACATAGGACAAGGGTGAACAGGTTGGGGTGATTGGACTGACTATTTTAGAGCTCCAAGGTCCATGCAACCTTGTTATTATGTAAATAAATCATAAGAAACCGTATTTCCAAAGAAGACTTCAAGTTAATGAAATAAGAAAAGAAATGCGTTTCCAATTCCTAAAACAACCATAAAACCAAAAACTACAACCAGCTGATCTTGCACCACAGCAATAAAAACTAACCCTTAATCTACCGCCACCTTCTTATCCCGATGGATAGAGCTCATTTTGTTCACTACCCAAAACACAATAGATGATAAATGAATTCGTAATTCCAAATAGAAATTGATTGGAAGTACTGGAAAAATGAACTCCTTGGTATCCTCCTGACAGCTTCTGGAGAGACTTGATCCAATTAGCTGCACAACTTCCAGCCTCCGAGGAGGTAAGTTTGAAACACATGGTTTAGCATATTTGCATGCGGCTTAGCATCAATTTGGATTTGCATTAAGAGAAGGGTATAGTGTGTATCGCCAACAAAATGGCAGATTCCTTAGGTGGAATGACGGACATGCATTGTGCAGGCATAGCAAGAATCTTTAAGGTCGAAAGGGGGAGGTTTAGCTACTCTAACATGCAGTTGTTAGTAGGGCTCTAAATGCACCAAGCTGTTCACAAAACATGAGTCCACCTAAGAAGTTACTGTTATGATGGCAACAGACTACAAAGTACACCATGCATATATGACTGAAACAGACACATCTTTACTGTCTACTTTCCACCAAACATTATCTAAGTTTTCCAACAAAACACATTGACAAGAGTAGGGCAATAATTACCTCACAAATTGCTACAAGCATTAAACAGGGCAATAATTACCTCACAAATTGCTACAAGCATTAAACAGGAGGTAAGTTCCCGAGCTCTTTCTTGAATGCCAGTTATAAGATACTTTTGCCTCTGTTCATCAAGACCCTTGGAGTCTATAATACGAATATGAGGTGGTTCATTAGGATACTGCAAAACAAATAGGTAAAGATTAGTGCAACCATGATAAGCAATTGAATGATCTAAAAGTTGGCCTGTCTAAACAAACTAAATAAGTCTTCCTAAATGGGTGGTGAAACAAATTATGAACAGCAAAAATTCCACTATACCCTGAAGTTTACCATAAATCCACCCAACCACCATCAGTTTCAAAATAGTCCAATCTATTTTGTCACCTTTTAAGCATAAATATGGGCTGCTTTTCTTCTCTGCCTACCCTCTTTTATTTGATGTTCCTCTCAATGTATTGTCAAAAGATATTGTTTTGTTTCTCAAATTTTTCCCCTAGCACTATGTCCTCAAAACTCTTTTTTATGGTCCCAAAAGCAAAACGTCCACATCTACATAGTATACTCAAAAATTCTAGATTTAGAGTGCCTTTCCACAGTTCTAACATAAAATTAACCTCACGCATAACGTCAACACCAATTCACAATCATGAACATCTGTTTTAACTTACAACCAGCTCTTTGCAAATTCATCAATAATCAATGCAAATAGTCAAGAACTCGTGTCAAATCCTAGAGAAAATTGTTACGGGAAATTCCATTTCCTTTCCTCCCACTATGAGACCTTAAAAACCCATCCCTAACCCCCCCAATTATAAATGTCACTAAGCATACGAATGTCCTGAATGGAAACTCCATTCTTCTCCAAAATCCCTTCATAAAATATCGCTAGGGGCCATACCATATGCTTTTTACCCATCAGCCAATGGTATTTAGAGGTCTTTCTCTTTTCCCTCTGCATTTTCCATCAGTGAAGCACCTACGAAGGAAAAAACTTCCATAGTTAACCTCCCCAATATAAAAACTATTCAGTTTGCCAAGGCCATCGTATCATGTCTCACTTTTTTGCCTAATAACTCTCCCATTAAGTTTCATTAAACAACTCGTAGCTCAATGAAACGATGGTTAATGCAACTTTATATATCATTTTCATTCTTGTAAAAAGTAGAAGAGTAATTCTCAGCCGTTCATAATATTATTGTAACAAAGAATTGCAGCAGACAGCAAATCAATCACAGCACAACAGAAGGAATTCAGACCAGTGGTCAAGGGGGGAATGCAGAAGAAACAAAGAGAAGATAGAACGGAATACAAAACAGGGATAGGGAGTAGGAGAAATAGAAAGATAAAGAATTTGCAACGTAAATAAGCGAAGGAAGGTGAGAAAAGATACAAGAAGAAGAAGTAATGAGAGGCAAGAACTACCTTCACAAACATTGATGCAGAACATTCTAGGCAAAATTTGATATGTTGATGATTTAGATTACCTGGAGACTAGCTCGTATCCCAAGAACTGCTTCCACAAACTGCAAAGAGAACAATAAAATTGCAACCCAAGTTTCATCATCACCAACTAAGAAATGGCAAGCAAGGTGTGAATTCAATTTTTTTAAAATCATGATATTTCCTGAATAGTTGCCACTATATCATACTCACAAGTCACGAGTATATTTAAATAAAATTGGAAGAATTCAATAATTTTGTTGATCCAGATCCTGCATGAGATTCCCCTTTACGGGAACTCAAATTGGTGACCAAAATTAAGTTAGAGATCTTCAATGGTGTTCTATATTCCTATAGGAGGTTCTCAATACTCGACCAACGATAAAGGACGAGGGCATGAAATTTGCCAATACCCATATAATAATAAAGAAAAAATCTAAATACGTTAGTACGATGTAGTAGTAATAGTAGTCATGTAAAAGATAAAATTCACAACCTTGACTGAAGAATTTTAACTGCAAACATAAGGCAATCTTTAAAAAGCCATGCTCAAAGAATTCGATAGTTGTCATGTGAATAAACGCTTTATGAGAACCATTTTTTCCGTACAAACACCACCAATACAGTCCAACACCAAACTAATGAAAGCTAATACCCAACACAAAACTCATCGAATTATACCCTTTTTAAAGGAATTTGGAGCCACGTCATGATTTAGCTCTAATTAACCAGATTACAAACACAAGCTGAATCTAATAAGGCATCAAAACAATTAAAAAAAAAAAAAAAACCATAAAAGGATTGAAAAACTTCGATTGTGATGATTGTAGAAGCTAATGAACTGCGCAAAACATCATTACAAGACGATATGGTTGTGTGCGTGTATAGAGACAGAGAGAGTATTAGGACCTGTTGGGAGGAGATATCGGCGGTCCGGGGCTTGATGTGAAGGTGGAGGTGGGGAGGACATGTGTCGAGAACAACACAATCGTCGCCGTAGACTGCTCGCACGGCTTCAACTTCGATGAGCACTTCATCTTCGACCATTTCTTTCCTTCCGCAAGATTGAGAGAGAGAGTAGTTGCCTCCGGCGGTCAGCGTAGGCGAAGATTCCGAAGAAAGGCCCTGGCTTCGACCAGACTCTGGAGACTCAGGAATTTTAATTTGGGTCCCTTTCTCGTGCGTTTGGAACCTAACCTTCTAAAATTGGGATTAAAAACGTATTTGTTAATTTATTTTTGTTTTTCTATTTTTAAAATAATAAAAACTTAAACAAAAATATATACCAAAAAAAACTTTTTCACTCCGTTTATTTGTTATAAATATTTTGTCAATTTTGTTGTATTATTAAAATAAATTATTTTATTAAAAATTATTTTCAATAAATAGCATTATTAATTTAATTAAATTAATAGTATGATATATACTATATTAAATTTAACTATTTTTCTTTTAATAAAATAAATTTATTAAATTAAAAATATAGCTAATACAAACAAATTTATATTTCTAAACATAAATTTATTTTTTATTTCAAAAAAAT
>QLOD02000013.1:39136836-39155674 GCA_003260245.2 Sideroxylon spinosum | reverse complement strand
AAAAAATATTTGACACGTAATTTAAAATGTTCATTAAGAAGTATGTTCATTTAATAAATATCAAATTCGGAAATGGACTGCCAGTACTTTTATAGGTATACATGATACATGAACTATGATAAACCTGTCAATTGGTTCTTGTCCTTCTCATTGAAATTTGTTTGTATATACACGCATATATATATATGCGGAGGAAATTATATTAAAACAGTCATTTGTCCTTATCCTTCAATGAACTGTTGTGAGTATTTCTCAATGGGTACACTATTCGAAGAAGACTATAAACAACCCTAAGAAGACGAGGGGAGAATATTTCAGAGAAACATTCCATCTAGCGTGTACTAGTTGACCAGAAAGCCATCTCATACATTATACACGTACCGTCCACTAACAAATAGATCATCATCAATATTAGGATCGGCGACGTACAAGAAGTTCTAACAATCCATCAAATATAGTTTGAACACAAAACAAAAAATGGAAGGAGAAAGAGTCGGAGGTTGTTTACCAAACTATGAGCTTCAAGTTTCCTTCACACCTCCACATGCCGTCCAAGATATGGGTTTTGTACCGTTTGATCAAGATCATCGTAATCAGGTCATGACCTTTATAGCCCCTTCTCAGATATCTCAGCCTCTTAACAGCAGCAACGCCGCCGTCGCCGCTGCGGCGGCGAACCAACACAGCAACAAGGAGAACACCAACAACCTCGGATTTGGCCATAACGGACTCAATGGCAGACCTGCTTGGAATAATGACCAGGTAAGATAAACCCTTCTTAATATGGGTTTACCTTTTTTTTTTTGGGGGGGGGGGGGTATCCTCATTTGGATTTCACTACTTAATTGCTTGTTAATTTTGTCTTTTGTTCTTCAATCTAAATTTAGGTGGGACAATTGGATCCCAAGACTGTTAATGATGACGAGAATTGCGGTGGCAGCGCCAACGATGCGAACGCTTCATGGTAAGCTTGATCTCCAAACCTTGCTCAATTTTATTTACTACCGAGGTTTTCCAATAACTCTCTCTCTCTCTCTATATATATATATGTATATATATATTTTATACCCTAGGTAAGAACATTTATGCTTTCAGACAGATCATATATATACAGTTAGAATATAAATGAAACCTACCCATATATGGAATTGATCCCCCATGGAGTTTTAGGTTAAAAAACAATTTTTTCTTGAGCATATCCTCTCTTTTTTGTCTCTGTGCACGCGCGTGCGAGAGGGGCACTATTCAGAAACTTCCTTATCCAATCTCTCAAAATCTAAGGAGATCTCTACATGAAAGAGATGCTTGAGGTCGGTTAGAATTTGCTTTTTGTACTGCATATCATCTCTCTCTCTCTCTCTCTATATATATATAGATAGATCTATGCGGTATGCTGGGAGGGGATAAGCACTTAACTGGCCACAAGCCTTGATACTAATGGACCAAATCCACATGTCCACTTACACTTTATCTTCATTTTTCCATTACTGGGTTTTTAGTTCAAAATCGGAGAATGGAGATCATGAGTTTTATTAATTTGTGAGTTGAATTGACAGGTGGAGGAGCTCATCCTCAGATAAGGGAAAGGTGAAAGTGAGACGTAAACTCAGAGAACCAAGGTTTTGTTTCCAAACAAGAAGTGATGTAGATGTCCTTGACGATGGTTACAAATGGAGGAAATATGGACAGAAAGTTGTCAAGAATAGTCTTCATCCAAGGTGTGGCACTACTCTTCAATCTTGCTTTAGTTATACATACGCACACGCATGTAATGTTTCATATATTTACATTCTTATTACTTCATATAAGTTTTATATATATCTGATAATTTTTGTTATGTTTTTTCTTAGTTAGTTGAAAAAGAGACATTTTTCATGATCTCATGCAATTTTATCAATTATATATACCATATTTCCTACCTATTTGTTACAACATATGAGATTAATTAGACATATGCTTTTCTAGATTAGTATGAAACAGAAACTGCTAATGGATGAAAGGCACCCAACATTTCCTTTAGGAAAAAGAAAGCTGCAAGTACATTGAAGAAATGGTTCTACCATAATGATTACTTCCATTGCTCTTATGTAGAGAATAGTCTGACTCCACTGATCAATCAGAGACATCTAGGGCACTTTCTTCATTGCCCCCAGTAGAATTGCTACCACCTATTAATCTTTAAAATAATTTAACCACATTAATTAGATTTTAAGTTTTGAAATGCAATTCCAGGTCGGATCTACAAGAGAGATCCTTTTTTTTTTTTTTTTGCACATTTTCTATTTTTTTTTATGTCTGTCCTTGAAATGCACTACCGTGGGAAACTTTCCTGATGATCGTACAAATAGTTATTTCTGCTATATTATTGTCCTGGGTAAGAAAAGAATATATTGTTATAACAATTTCATGCTTTCCAGATATTTGGTTTTCGTAATTTTATTTGTATATAAAGCATTGTAATTCCACTCAATGGAATTGAGAAAAAGTAAATTTGTTTAGCAGAATGTCTATATCTGTCAACAAATCCTCTATAGGTTCATGATCACCTCATTTAACTTACATCATGTCTATTTTGAAGAGGAAGGCATTTCTCACCTAACCAGGGTCAGTGGTTTCATGAGTCACTGCTCTGTCAAAAAAGCAATAGATGTATGTGTGTATATATATATATATAGTGTTTCATCACCGTAGCCTGTTTAGTAAATCTGTGACCAATGTTGTGCACACTTCTTCCAGGAAATTATTTGTCTGATTAAATTATTAAATACTTAACATAAATACTACAATATTAGCTGGATTTGGTTGAACTAGGGTTTGATATATAACCCTAGCTGCTAGCTGTTTATAGAGGAATTTATTTTCAATTATGGAAAAGATTAACTCTAAAAAAAAAAGTTTGATTGCTTAAAATTTGCTCACAATTCCTCAATTTGATTGGTAAACAGGTTTTATCATGAAAAATCTGTTTGATATATAGCATTGTAAAATCACTTGTCGAGCATATAATTCAAAATGTACCCCCTATACTATCTAGTTAGCATAGAAACAACTTTTACAAGTTTGATGAAATTTTAGAGTGAAGCAAATTCTTCTTCAAAAATAAAAAATAAAGCGTGCTCGTAAAAAAATAATTTAGTCTTATTATAATTATGGGAGCTATTTCTTCATCTTGAGTGATTTATGTAATAACACAATTTAGATGAGAATGAAAACCATCCTATTTAATGATATCTATTAGAGATGTGGTTTATACTAATTACACTTAATCACTGAAAATGAACAAATATTTTTCTTTTAAATTTGGTTGTTATTACTATTAACTGATAATTACTTCCAGTTATACACTGTTTTCCTAAGGTATATTGTTCATGACTAAGTACTATAGAAGAAAGATTATTTCTCAACTTTCTCCCAAATCTTTTGAACTTTTGCAGTACTGAGTGAAGGCAAACATGAAACCCTAGAATTGTGAGGATATGTGTATATTGTGGTTACATGTTCACATATTGACAGAGGCCAAAGATTAATTAATGTCGAGTTGCCATTGCAGATAAAATAAAAGTGCCCATGTATAGGTGACTTGATTTGCATATAATAGGGATCAATGGCACCTGTTCAGTGCGCATATAAACATCATGATAACTAAAATGTTACAGTTTGTTTGAGCTTGTGTACGAATATATGCTAGGAAAGGAAACATATTCTCTTGCAACAATAATTGCTCAACTTTCGTAACAATAACAACAACAACAACACCGATATTATAAAAATAATTACTCTTGAATGACATAGCTAAATACCATTATTTTTATTATTTTGAAGCCTAGGATTTAAAATGTTGATAATTAAGGATCAAAAGCCATCACAGGCAAATTGTACTGTTGGGCATCTAGCACTTAATATTAATTTGTTTTAAATCATAGAGAATTTTGAGTTTAAATATTAAATGATACTTTGATCATATTTTTGATGTATGACAATTAAAGATCAAGGATATTTCTAAATTCTACTTATACTTTGCTCGTGAATTTCTCTGAAGTTCAACAACTAATGCTGTTTTTGCTATTAATTACTCTTAATAAGTGCAGGTTTTGCATTTCAGAAATATATATATATATATATATATATATATATATTAGTGAATGCCGTACCGTGCACGGACCGCTTAGTACCTCTTTTCCTTTTATACCATATATATAACTATCATATTAATCGATATATTTTATTACATAAATATATAGTTTTGTTTGCTCAATTATTAGATTTTTTGCAGGAGCTACTATCGTTGTACACACAGTAATTGCCGAGTGAAGAAACGAGTTGAACGGTTATCAGAAGATTGTCGAATGGTGATAACAACATATGAAGGCAGGCACAATCACACTCCATGCGACGATTCCAATTCATCCGAACATGAATGCTTTTCCTCATTCTAGTGCCTCATTAAAAGAACAAGAACAACGTTCTTCTTACTTCTTAATTTTTAGAAAGCTTGCTTTTTTTTTTTTTTTCTTGAACTTCGGTTTCAGTAATGGGAGATATATTGAACATCATTAATTATTTATATATGTATATCATATTCAGTATCGAGAGAGAGATATTGAACATCAATTAATTATATATGTACATATATGAAGACATCCAAATGTGTGTCCGTGTTCAAGTCAGTAACCATTTCATGGTTTTTGATGTAGGTGAAATTTGATACTTTTTTAATTGGTTTTTTTTCTTATTAGTTTTCCTAATTTTTTGTCAGATTAGTTTTTCTAGATTCTCTTAAATTTGTTTTATTTCTATTTTAATTAAAATGAGATTTTTCATTAGTTTTTCCTGTAAATAAAACCCTTATAAACATTTTTCATAAAATTCAAGTTAATTTTTATTTCTTTTTTATTTCAGAAATATAAAATCTTAAACTTCGGTTTCGAGTTTTCTTTCAATCTTCTTGGTGAATTCTAAAATTTTAACTTTATCGTCAATTATCCTTATTTTTCGTTATGTCAATTTTCACCTCCAATTGCACCCTTTACTAGGAGTGCATACAACGTATTCTTATCTTTTTGCATGAATATATATACATATATATATATACTCTTGTGTATGAAATCACAACGGTAGGAGCAATATTCAAAACTTCGTCGTTTATGCACATGCAACATTCTCTGCACCACTTTTTCTCTGTGATCTGTTGCAATAGGAATACTTAAGTGTTTTAAAGACAAAATGACCACATGTAAATATGCTACATACGTCATTTCTAGGGGTAATTGTTTAGTACATCTGTTGAGTAATAACAAAAATACCATCAAGCATGCTCATTATGATCACGGAATTCAAATGTTTAAGCCTGAAAAAGAAGAAGAAGTTAAAAGAATAGGCCGAAAAAGGTCTCCAACCATAATTCTTCTGATGGTAAAGTCAATAAAAGCTTGAGATAAAATGAGAAAATAAATTGATAACAATTCATAGACAATATTGAACGTTCTTGAAATTTGGTGCTAAGTGTTTTATTTATAATATAATAATTGGAATAAACAAATGTTCAAATAATAAGAAAATCATCATTATCTTCTTGCTCGAAGCTATTTTAATGTGATGATATGCTTTATAATAAATGCCCATCATATTATTTTAATTACTCATTGTGTAGCATTAAATCCCATGATGCAAATCAAAAAATGCATGTGATGTGATCTTTAGGGACTATCCATAGTACCATTTATCTGTCACTTGTAAGATTGATGGTTAACCAGATATATAACTAAATAGTAGTAAATAAACTAAATTTATTATGATATAGTATTTATAGTCAAAGTCAAGAAGATGTAGTTGCTTAAAGAAGTGGGGCCCAACCTAGGTAATTTGGTTCGGTAGGACTTCCCTGACCACTCTCATGTTCAAAGAGTGTGCTCGGAGATCCTGCCACGTGTACTCTATACATTTTGTACCAACAACATCTATCTTCTTCTCGTATTATTTATCATAAGATTATTCAAGAAAGAACAAAGATGAGATAATTTTGAAGTATCTTTAACTAAATATCAGGCAAAAATAAATTTATTCTTATGATTAAATAATTGAGGTAATGAGGTTAGGATTAAAGTATCTAAAGAAGTGAAATGCACAAAAGGGATAAAAAAAATTTAATTTTTGAAATAGCACTGTGAAGTTGAGTACATGCTCAGAATAGCCTTAAATTTGGAAGCAAATGAAAAATAGTATTTTAACCAATACTCATCACTTTGCCAAGACCTAAACTAGATTTCAAGCAAATTTTTTTCATCTCAACCGTTAAATCATCAAATTTTTTGTTTTAGAAAATATTTCTAGGAAACTCGAACTTTGTTACTGATTGTTTTGACAATATTATATCTTTCTACATTGTCTGAATTCCATACTTAGTTCGATTTTATAATTTTTGGTAAATTATTGATTTATTATCTTTTAAAGTCCAATTAGGGTTGGGAGTATTTTTTTTTTTTTTTTTTTACATTCAAATATAGAGGTCTAAAATGTAGACAAGGCAATTGTTGAGATTACTATTATTATTGAGAATTTTCTCTCTTCTTATTGTTTTGAACGGCTATAAACCTTAATTAGTAATAATTGTATGCGCTTTTATATTTTTTGTCTAGAAAAATAAAAGGTATGTGAAAGGTATTATATTATGCTTTCCATCACCGCTCGTTGCATCAATAAGTATATAAAATACAATTCAAATTAACAAACTTTTCAACCTTACACCAATTATTTGACATGCTATTGATTGCATTAGTGGCACAAAAAAATTGTAAAATTTTATTACAATCCCCTACGTACATTTATGCAATTTTTGACAATTCCACTTTTCAAATAAACAGAAGAAAATAAGTTATTTGCAGTATTCTTTTCTAAAATTGATTTACTGATATTTAAGCTTCTTTATCATTGAGCCATCCTAGCTAGCTGCCGCCCAGGACAAGAATTCTATATACACGTATATTTGTGCTCCCTCTTAACTCCCCTCCACCCTTAAAAAAAAAAAAAAAAAACGGCGCTTAAGATTTTTAATTTTGCGAAATAAGAGTGAAAAGAATAAGGATAATGACCACGAAAGATAGAGAAATATGGCTAATTTTAAAATAGTACTATATATGGTAAGAAAATGATAGCCTTGGAGTAATAGTAAAATTTATTCTACTATGATATGAGGATCATAGGTTCGAACATATAAATAATCTCACCACAAGCTTGATCCTCATACTCTTGCAATGCTAAGTCTTTTGTACTGATTATCCTTTTAATATGCGTATTATCAAATATATTGTCAAAAGCAGTACATTTTAATTACTTCAACAAAATATATATATATATATTTATTTTGTGTTTGTCTTTGTAGATTTGAAATTAAAAGATTTAGTTTTAATTATTTAAGAAAAATTGCTACACAATGCTTTTGTTAGTCCAGATAAATATTTAATCATGAACTTTGATTAGTTTAAAATAATAAATTTGAAGGATTACAAGAAAAATAATTATTTAAAACTTTTTACTTCATTTTGAAAAGTAGTTGCACAACTATTTTAACAGCAATTACTTAAAAAAAAAGGTTTGTGTATTTTTTTATATACTATCTTTAATATTTATATTTTAATATAATTTAATCTTAAATCTATTAATTTGAAATCCTAATTATCCAAACAAACTATATACTAATATATAAAATAAGAACCAGTTTTCATATCTTTCTTATTTTCAACTTGTGTCAAAATTAAGTAAATTAGACCTATTTTTCCTTAACATTTAAATAACTGTATTTAATACCTTCAACATTTAAAAGTTACACTTTATCTATTTATTTTAAAACTAGTGAATAATCCATACCTAAGGCACTGATCAACGAAAATTAGCCTTACCAATTTAAATTTAAAATTAGAATTAAGGAAAAAAATCACTCCTCCAAAACTAATTTTATTCAAATATCTATCAAAAAAAAAGTAGAATGATGAACATAGAGAGTGTCACGTAGGATTTGATAATAAATTTTTAATTGGTTTTATAAAAATAACTCAAATAAAAAATATTACTATTAATCATGCATATATGCTTTATAAAATAAAACAAATATAGTAAATGTGATTAATTAAATTTAAAATTAGAATTTAGAAAAATAATTTATTATAAGCTTAATTAATATTTGATATTTTTTTGTACTTTTAAATTATTAAAAAATTAAGAGTTGTTGTTATAAGAAAAATATAATAATTATTATTTTAGCTTTTTTAATTTGTATTTTCTATTTTTTATCTGTATTTTTAATTTAATTACTGATGTAATTAAAATATATGAATTTAGCAATTATATTAATTTTTAAGCAAGTGTGTCTTCTTTTGGAATCCATAAGCAAGTGAATTTCTTTTTAGATCTCAAAAAATTTGGTCCCTTTTTTCAGAACCTATGAGTTTTAAAATTATATGTTACAATTTTAGTACTTTTGTAGGTAAAAGAAAAGGTGAAGTTATTGTGTTTTAGCGATGTGGGATAAAAAAGCAAAGGTTTAATAAATATGTAAAAGATTTAAGCCATTTATTGAAGGAAAAAAAAAACTCAATCTCAGCTTTTGAATCTAAGTTTGTAAGAGGAATATTTTATTAAACTGTCTTATCAATATAATAAAACACATCATTCGATATGACATTTATCCCAGTCATCAGTCACGTCATCAACATCTTTTTCAAATTTTGAAATTTAAAATTCAAATAAGTATCTATATAATAAAACACATATTTGATGTGACATTTGTCCCAGTCATCAGCCACGTCATCAACATCTTTTTCAAATTTTGAAATTTAAAATTTAAATAAATATTTATCTAATATGAAGCAATGCTTGGTGGAACTTTTGTCCCATATGACAGTACGAGAGAGAGAGAGAGAGAGAGAGAGAGAGAGAGAGGAACATTGGGGAGGGGCTGATGGGGGGGGAGTGTTTTTGTTTGTGAAAATTTTAAAATGTTAAGAAAATTAAAAGTTAAGGAAAATAAATTATTTTGAAATGATGGTTGAATGTTTGTATTTGATTTATAAAAGTGATACATGGTAAAATTTTAATTGAGAATTTTAAAAACTTTTGGAGTTTTATAAAAAATTTTGGTACAAATATTAGTCTTTTGATAATTTTTTAAAAAAATGAATTGATATTTGTATCAAAAAGGTGGAAACTTTTAAATTTTTGGGATTTTTTGAGCTTTAAATGTCCATTTTTTACATGTCAAATAAATATTTTTGTACATTTTTAGATTTTTTTACTTATAATTTCAATTTTAATGTGTTTAATACCTAAATTAAAATACATACACTTTCACATTCTTTGAATTTGTTAAAAATTTTGAATTTGAAATATTTTTAATCGTTGAATTTGCTTAATTACTAGGATTAGTTTTCTTTTTAATGCGTTTATTTTTATTTCCAATAAATTTCGGTGAATTTTTTAAAAAGTTGGACTGATATTTGTACCAAAAAGTTTTATAAAATCCCAAAAGTTTTCAAATTCTCAACTAAAATTTTACTATGTTCGAATGAATTTTGACAAATTTTTTAAAAGTTGGCCTGGTATTTATACAAAAAAAGTGAAAATTTTTTAAAGTTTTTGTTTGAATTTTTTAAGTTTTTTTTAGCTTTAAACACTCTATTTTACACCAAATTATATTTTTGTGTCATTTGAGAGTTTTTTTTTAAAATTTTTTTACTTACAACTTCAATTTTAATGTGTTTAATACTGAAATTTTAAAATTTTGAATTTAGGTTATTTTTAATCATTGAATTTGCTCAATGGCTGAAATTATTGTTATTTTTCTTTCCATTTTAGTTGTTATTCTATCATTACATTGGTATCTTTTAAATAGTGATTTTTATTTTTATAAGTTAGTTTTATAGTTTTTCATGAAGGTTTACTTTATAAATTTAAATTTGAGTTATTTACACATGAAATTATATTTTTGTACCTTTAGGTACAAGTAATTCTAGTTATATTATATAAATAGTTAACCTTACCAATTTAAATTTGAAATTGTAATTTAACAATAAAAAAAAAAACTCCCTCTAAGACTGACTTTGTTCAAATTTTTGTAAAAATAAAAAAAATACAATAATAAAGAATAACTCAAATAAAAAATATTATTGTTAATCATACGTGCTCTATAAAATAAAACAAATATAGTAAACGTGACTAATTTAAATTTAAAAAAATAACTACTCCATGCTTAATTAATATTCGATATTGTTTTATAATTTCAAATTTTAACTAAGAGTTGTTGTTATTAGAAAAATAAAATAATATTAATATTAAATTATTTTTTCGATAAAATCAACCATTAAAACTTAACAAAAAAATATCAAAATAACTAAATTTTTGCTAATTGTTTTCTATTTTAACCCTCATTCTCTCACTTTTTTATTCCTTTTTTTATATAAGTAAAAAAAAAAAAGTTTGTGTATTTTTTTATATACTATCTTTAATATTTATATTTTAATACAATTTAATCTTAAACCTATTAATTTGAAATGCTAATTATCCAAACAAACTATATAATTATATATAAAAGAAGAATCTGTTTTCATACCCTTCTTATTTTGAAGTTGTGTCAAAATTAGGTAAATTACACCTATTTTTTCCTTAACATTTAAATAACTATATTCAGTACTTTTAAAATTTAAAAGTTACACTTTCTTTTCTTATTTTAAAATAACGTTAACATTAAATTTCTTTTCGATAAAATCAACTATTAAAATTTAATAGAAAATATCAAAATAACTAAATTTTTGTTGTTTTTTATTTTATTTTAACCCTCATTCTTTCACTTTTTTTCGTCAGTTTTTTTATAAAAAAATTAAAAATAAGAGAAAACAAAAAGTTATTTGCAAATGAAACTAACGAGATGTGAGAGATGAAGAGGTAAAATTAGAAAAATACTTAAGTTTTTGATTAATTTGATATTTTATATCAATTTTTAATAACTAATTTTATAAAAAAAAAATCAATATTAATAACATTTTAAAATAAAAAAAAGTATAACCTTTATATGTTATTGGTATCAAACGTAATCACTTAAATACCAAGAGAGGGATGGTTGATGTAATTTACTTGTCAAAATTTTGGATTTCATAAATAATTTTAAATTTCTAACTAGTAATTACAACGGTGTGTTTGCAGATAAAACTCTGCAATTTGAGCTCTTTGGTAATTTTGCCCCAGAATGATGATGGCTCACCTGTAGCTTATCTTCAGGAAATCTCCCAAAACCCTTTCAGCGTTGGGGCTTTGCGGCGCTCCAAAAACCCTAGAGAAACAAAAATGCTACTCCAATCCACCATCTCACAATCGGCTTTGCAACACCGCTATGTATCTGTCTCTTCAACTCTGTCTTATTCTCCCTCTTTATCATCTGGGTTTCGCACTTCTACCTTTCTTCGAACGGGTAGAGCCCAAACGAACCCAGTTATTAGGTGTTCGATATCGCAAGTCCACAGCTACGGAACCGTGGACTACGAGAGGAGGCCGATGGCGAAATGGAACGCTATATACAAGAGGATATCGTTGATGGAGGACCCGGAAATGGGTGCTGCGACTGTGTTGAACCAGAGCGAGAATGAAGGGAAGAGGTTCACCAAGTGGGAGCTTTGCAGGGTTGTTAAGGAGTTGAGGAAATTCAGGCGTTACAAGCCTGCTCTTGAGGTTTTGTTACTTATTACCCATGAAGCTTATGTTTTGGTTATGTCCTATTTTATGGGTGTTTGGTATTTCTTGTGAATTTGGTTTGATTGGTTGATTGGTTTGATGAGTTTTAGTTTCTTATGCATTTGAATTGTGTTTTTTTGCAATCTTGGGAGTAAAATCTGAATGAAGTGTTGATGATCATTTGGTATGGGGGGGGGGATAAAATTTTGTGGTTTTCTTTTGGTCTTTTTTGAGTTGATGATTGCATGTTTGTGCGTATAGACAGTGGATATATCGAGGTTGAACTTATTTCAGTATTATTTGGTCTGTTGGTTGTCTTCTGATTCGTTGCTTATTAGTTTTAGCATGATAAGCTTCAATAAAGTTTTATCAAAATTATTTTATCGAAAAACTGTACAAAGAATAACTATAATTTTGAGCCATTTTATAATAACTATAATTTTGAGCCGTTTTATTAGCAATTAGCTATATATCCTCAAAAAAGTGATATTTTCTTTTTTGGGGTTAAATTATTCTCAAATAAGTGAATTAATTGATAATATATTTTTCTACAGAAAGTCTTTTTGATTGTAGGCAGTGTCAAGTTTGTATTTACTTTTGAGTAGATTTTAATGGTTATTGTTGCCTAAGATTCATGGGTTGCACAGACAGCAATTAGATTAATGGTTTTTATGCATAGATTATACTTAAGCATTGGATTAATGGTTTTATCCATGTACCATGTTTCCCTATATTTGACACTGAATAGTGTTGTGCTGTTGGTCGAAATTTGCAATACTGAGAACCTCTTGATGGACGAAGAGCTCGGCTTGGGTAATGCATATGGTAGTGATTAATTGTCGCTCTTACAATTTGTATAAATATATTAACATTCTGAAATTAATTCTATGCAACCCCTACCCTGAAGCTACGAAGTTGGTATTTTGTAGTTCCACTTAGGTTTTTTTTTTTTTTTTTTTTTTGGGGGGGGGGGGGGGCTATTTTTCCTTTACGTAAAACTTAGATCATAGTAATAGTACATCACATTATGAAATAATTAATCCGGGGGTGCTGTTAATTAACACCAGATAATCTGATCGATGGATGCAATGGGTTATATTATTTCCAACCTGTGTTTCCTCCCCTCTAGCCCGAAAATAAAAATCCATCATTTGCTTGTTTTGCTACGAGAGCAGTTATGATATTTTCAGATATTTTGCAGATTTATGACTGGATGAATAACAGAGCAGAAAGGTTTAGAATATCGACTAGTGACACTGCAATTCAGTTGGATTTGATTTCCAAAGTGCATGGAGTTTTAAATACTGAAGATTACTTCCTGAAGCTGCCAGATGCATTGAAGGACAAGCGAACATATGGTGCTCTTCTGAATGCCTATGTCCAAGCTAAGATGAGAGAAAAGGCAGAATCTTTACTTGAGAAAATGAGAACTCGAGGTTATGCTTCACACCCACTCCCGTTCAATGTGATGATGACTCTCTACATGAACATTAAGGAGTATGATAAAGTTGGCACAATGGTTTCAGAGATGAGGGAGAAAAATATACCTTTAGACTTGTACTCATATAACATCTGGTTATCATGTTGTGGGGCACAAGGATCTGTTGAAAAGATGGAGCAAGTGCTTGAGCAGATGAAGCTGGAGAGAACGATTAATCCCAACTGGACTACGTTCAGCACAACGGCTACAATGTATATAAAACTGGGGCAGATGGAAAAAGCTGAAGATTGTCTAAAGATGGTTGAAAGCAGAATCACAGGTCGGGATAGAATTCCTTATCATTATCTCATTAGTCTATATGGTAGTGTTGGTAACAAGGAGGAGGTTTATCGAGTGTGGAACATTTACAAATCAGTTTTTCCAAGCATTCCTAATTTGGGTTACCATACCATGATATCTGCTTTGGTTCGGCTGTGTGATATTGAAGGGGCAGAAAAACTTTACGAGGAATGGTTGTCAGTCAAAACAACATATGATCCTAGAATTGTAAACCTTCTGATGGGTTGGTATGCTAGAAAAGGACTTTTGGACGAAGCTAAGGCTTTGTTTGATCAAATGACTTCAGCTGGAGGAAAGGCAAATTCAAGTACTTGGGAGATTCTTGCAGAGGGAAACATAAGAGAGAGGAGGAAATCCGAGGCACTGTCTTGCCTGAAGGAGGCTGTTTTGGTCGAGGGATCAAATAGGTGGAAACCAAGGCCTGTTAATGTGTCTTCCATTCTCAAGCTATGCGAAGAAGAAGATGATATGGAAGGCAAGGATGTTTTGTTGGGGTTGTTGAGGAAAGCGGGGTGTCTTGAAGATGAAGTTTATATGTCATGTATCCCCTTAACTAATGGGGCAGCTACTTCTGGTGAGAAGCTGCCAATGGAGAAAGGTGGAACTAATGATGATGAAGCTGATGAGGAAAAAGATGGTGATGGAGCTGAAGAAATGCTTCTTAACCAATTGCAGGGAAGCGTGTAATGATTCATTCTTTCTACTAGGGTAGCCTAGAATTCTGAAATTATTTCAGAATTTTTTTCATTGTCTTATGTTTCATGTGCTTGTTGCTAAATGAAAATGAGCCTCTGCTTTGCTTCCGCGGGAAGGTTTTTGGGGAGTCCGTTTTGTCATCTTGACCCATTCACAGGGGCTTCAAACTTTTTCCTTTGTTTTATAGCCATTAGTGATATAATTTGCTTCAAGTTTAGGATTTCCACCCATAGGAAGGCCACTGTAATATGTTGCTAAATGTATGTATTAAATAGATTTGTCTTTTTCTATGTATTTCTCCGGTTTAGTAATAATTTATTGAGAAAACTGCCTTTTTGCCTTTTATATTTCACTTAAGACTCATTGTTATCCTATCTCATTAATTGTGCTTATTTTTAAGATTCTACAGTAATTGCACCATCTCTTTCATTTTTAACCTATCTCAACCACGAAAAAAAAAAAAAAAAAAAGAAAAAGAAAAAAAACTTGTATAATCTTTTTCCTAGTTTAGCCCATTACGACTTCTGGTCAGAGCTATTTAGTCCTAAAATTTCTCTCAAACTCGTATATATATGTCTTAAATATTTAGAAAACATGAATTAATTTTATTATAAACCCAATAAGTTATAATGTTAAATTAGAAGTTCATACATTAATTCAATGTCAAAACTAGAAAAATATTTGGAGAGGAGAATTCGTCTTCCCTGCCATCAACCGAGGTTTTAAATTGGATAGAAAACATTTTTTGTTTTTTTTTTGGGGTCAACTAACACTAGGAAAATTGTGAAGGAACCAAAAATAAAAAATAAAAATAATTGAAAGGAGAAAAAAAAAAAAAAAAAAAAAGCTCAAATTAAAAATAGCCACAACCATAATGCTTTGTTGGCCTAATTATGTGTGCAAGTTAAACAACAAAATTTGTGGATTCAAACAAGCATCACGAGTAAGGTTAGTCAATTCGTTGGTCGAGCGGAGTTAAGAACTATTCTTTTTTTTTAATTTATCGAGCTTAGATTTAATGTACAATTAATCCGTGTAAAATTCAGTGATTTTTTAAAAATAATATTTAAACTATCTCCTAAAAAAAATTGATATGAGAATTTAATTTTTTATGAGAAAAATATTAATAAAATAATATATAAAACATATAATTTATTTTAATCGAAACTCGAGTTGAAGCAGAATTTAAACTCCAAAAAAAAAAAAAAAGATTGGGTGTTCCCGCCAAAACACCCCATAGGTGAATAAACTATTCTTATATTGTTGGAGAAATTACCTTTATAACTCTTGTACTTAAATCCATTTTCACTTATACCTCCTCAATTTCAGTATTATACACTAATACTCCTATACTGTTCAGTAAAGTGACAAAACTAATGGAGATGTTAAACTTAACTGAACGTATGTTTCACTCATGGCTCCACTGTAACTATACTACATTAATCCAGAAAAAAATTATATGAATTAATTAAAATACCCTTACAAACGAGTAGGAGGTTCGAGTGCAAGTAATTAAAGGCAGTAGTATAACCGTATAAGGGGTATTAGTACACATTTTTTAAATATTAGGAGTGCAAGTGACTGAAACCTTATAATTAATATATTTTACATTAATACAAATAAATGATATATTAATTATATTTTACTTAATTTCTTTTAACAGATAATATAATTAAATTACAACTAAATATGTTTTACATTTATTAAATTAAATTTTTAAGAGAAAATTTTAATAGATTAATTTAATTTAATTAATCTAATTAATTAAATTAAAATGAGAATATAAATTTTATTGAATTCAATTACTTTTGAAACAGGTAATAAAATTAAATATTTTATAAAAATAAAAAATTAATAATTACAAGCAAAATTGTGTTACTAAACGACACTATCACCAAACGGTCTCTCAATAATAAGATTAGTCATTTACACAAGAGAGGTTACTGTTACTTTAATACTAAAGAGTCATTTAGTAATGCTATTGTTTTTTTTTCTTTATGTTTATATGTTTATATTTTATATTTTTTGTTTTTTGTTATTGTTTTTTTTTTAATTGAAAACTGAAACAGCGTTTGGAAATATAATTTTATTTACAATTATTAATTTTTTATTTTCATAAAATATTTAATTTTATTATTATTTTTAGATTAATTGGATATAATAAATATAAAATATATTAAGTTATAATTTAATTATATTATTTGTTAGAATAAATTGAATACAATATAATTAATATATCATTTATTTCAGTTAATCTAAAATTTATTAATAATAATTTAATTATATTATTTACTAAAAATAATTGAATAAAATCTATTTCATAATAATTTAATTTTTTTACGATATTTATTAAATATAATTCATATTAATAATTAAATTAATTATTTTAATTTATTAAAAATAATTTAAAAATATATTAAATATTACTTAAATTAATTATTTTAAATTAATTATTAATTTAAATTAATATATTTTATTTTATTGTTTATTAAAAATAATTTAATAATATATATTTCTCATTAATTAAATTGAGGGGAAATTATCTAAGTCAGTTACATTCGTTATACTTAAGAAATATGTACTAATACTCCTAATACTATTCGGAGGTTGATAAGTTTTCAAAGAGTGTTTTTCAATTTTCATCATTTAGGGTGTGTTTGGAACACCATTTTTTTATGAAAAACTCTGAAAACCTCTGAAATTCTCTGTTACACTTTTACATTTTCTTTCTCTCCCAAATTTAAAAAAAAAGTGACATATCTACCAAAAAAATAACATAACTACAATTCCGTTAATCGAATGAAAAATTTTTTTTGGGGATGTCATCACGAGATCGTGCATTACAAAATGACACCCACTTTGCCTATTTTTTATGAGTTTTTGAAAACCTTCCCGACGGAATGTTCCAAACCATCCTGACGGAATGACCACTTTGCCTATTTTTTTCAGTTTCTGCATACCTTTCCGACGGATTTTTAAACCGTTCCGACGGATTTTCACTGCCGAAAACCGTCCCGACGGATTTTCAAAACCGTTCCAACAGATTTAGCCATATCTTCACAAAATCTTCAGACTAGCAATCCTGAAATGAAAAAAAATTATCAGAACGGATTCGGCATTATTCATCTCCAAATTTTGTGGTTTGGGTTACGCGTACCAAACGCCAAAAAGTGACTCAAACCACATTTTTCACTGCTTTTCGCTGTTTTTTGTTGTTCCAAATGCATTCTTAACGACACGATATTAGTTTTGTCACTTTACCGAACAATATAGGAGGTATCAGGGTATAATACTAAAGTTGAGGGGTGTAAGTGAAAATAGGTTTAAGTAAAGGGGGTGTTAAGATAATTTCCCCTATAACTTTTAAAAAATAATAAATGACGGAATGATCATAATATCTCACCTTCTAAAATGCAGCCAAATAAGAAAACGAAATACTCATAATCCTTCTATCTTTATTCTACTTATTCAAGTGTACCCTAAAGACAGAATGAGTATGACATTTTCACATTCTAAGATTACAATTAAACAAAAGAATGAAATGAAAATACTTATTCTATTGAATCGAAAGTATTAACAATTACTGCTTTAAAGGTTGTCATTTGTATTGTGCTCCACATTCTCGTATATATGATGTGATCAAAATTTAAACCAATCAATTGTTGAGCTTTCTTCTACCGAAAGCTTAACAATTAATTGAAGGCAATATCAATGTTTGCCATGATCTTAACAAATAATTAAAACCGGCCGTCGGTGATGGGAACTTTGAATTATAGAGAGAGCATGTTCCCTATCCCTGATTAGGTGCTTCATGAGCCAAAATGTGAATATTTTTCCCTTTAAAAAAAAAAAAAAAAAGGGCAAACGGTACGGTTTCATTGGTTGGTACCCAGATTTGTAGGTTCATTAATTATTCCTTGCTTGAAGGCCTAAGGTATTTTTTTGGTGCAGAGGTTTTGACTTTAATTAATTCTCATTTTCATTTAACATTAACAACCAAATTAATAAAAAAATTATTGTGATAAATATTTTAAATATTAGAAGTAATTAATTATTTGTAACTACATAAATATTAAGAGATGAAAAAAAAAATTTAATGTATTTAGCCATGATGGCAGCGAAGCATGAGGGTGACAATGGAGCAAGGGGGGTTCAGATCACATGGGCAACATGTAGGTTGGAGCCTTGGAGGGAGGGGTACTCGACAAATTAATAGTCTTTTATGAGTCTCCGATGCCAACTATCCACAGACCGACGAAAGCTGTGTTACATATGGAGTCTTGGTTTCCATACATTTCTTCTCAATTAAATTATGCAAGGCTGGAATAGGAGCGTCTAGCTTGAGTGTTAATGCCATGATGAAACAAAACAAATCTCTATTATTCGCCCAATTGCTTGGAGAATCACAACAGCTGGATGTGTCGGGTGGGGCCCTAAAGTTTCTATCACCATTAATCCACATGTAATCACATGATAAGAATGGCAAGCCATCACCATATATATTGTTCATTGTCTTTCAATTAATTATCAATAAAACTCAAAAAAGAATTCTATTATTTTCCTTTCATTAATAACCGAGAGATTGGTCCCCCTAATCCAGGTTGAGGGGGACTGCGGTACAAAAGTAATATCATAAGATATCAGGTG